>MNCI01000852.1:522574-538639 GCA_015680685.1 Gnetum montanum
TGATGCCAGGACTACTTTGTGGTATCAGTTTTAAGTCATGATGCCAGGACTACTCTGTAGTATCAGTTTTAAGTCATGATGCTAGGACTGCTCTGTGGTATCAATTTTAAGTCATGATGCCAGGACTGTTCTGTGCCAGTTTATAGTCATAGCGGACTGATGCTTACCTTGCTTGTGTAAAGTGTGATGCTGCATGCATGGTCATGCTATGTGCCTGCGAGATCCTACAAAAAATCAACTAGGAAGAAAACAACATCAAGCGACACCTACCATACATAGAGTTAAAATGTATGAATGAAAGAAAAGTAATGCAAAAAGTGATAGTTTTAGGCCGTTCTGGGCCGTAAGCTAGTTTAAGGCCTTTTTGGGCCATGTGTTTTTGTAGTTTTATGTTTTTCAAATGCACTGTGTGAACTAAGTTGACAAATCTGTAAACAAAGCAAAATGCGTGATCTAAGTGAGCGGGAAAAATGTAAACGCGTAGGCTAGTGCAATGTAAAAAATAGTCAAAAAATGCATGTCAGAGGGGTAGACAGAAGGTAGGCAAGCATCAAGCACATTTTCAGCCAAGGAAGAGTCTTGGTCATGTATTTGCTTCCTAGCTAGGCATGGATTAGGGAGCATGCAAGGTTTAGGGTCCTCTGGGGGGTTGTTGGCTTCAACCACTCATTCGGGTGTGTTAGCCTTAAGGGTTGCGGTGGTTGTCATAGGTGTATCATTAAGAAAATCTTCTTCCAAAACTTGCACCATGTCTATGTCGTGGATAGTTGAAGAGGAAACATTATCACCATGGATGATAACTTGACCACCTTTGTATGGAAGGTGGATTTCTTGGTGGATGGGAGAGGAGATGGCCCTTAGTTGAGCTAGCCAAGGCCTACCTAGAATCATGTTGAAACTTGGAATCTTCTCTATGACAGTGAAATCTATGCTAGCGGGGAATTACTCTCCCGCTACAAAGGCTAAGTTGATTATACCCTTGCCTGTGACATGTGATCCATTGAAGGATTTTAGACATGTGGTTTTGGTTGGCCTGATTTCATCTGCCAGGCCTAGCTTATCGATGATGGAGTACAGGACTACATTCGTTGCTGCACCATCATCAACATGCACTCTGCGGATGGTGCACTGCCCAACACAAATGCTAATGGATAGTGGAGTTGTTGTGACTTCCCCTCGTTCAGGGTTGACTTTAACTACATCGTCGTAGAAGGCTAAGGTATTTGAACCCAATCCTTGTGGTTTCTGTTGTGAAATCGTTGCACGGATGGATTCTTCGTTTGCAGGGATGTCCTCTATAATAGGAATGGATGCTAATTTTTGAGCCAAGGCTTCGTGGTGAGTGATTGAAGTCATGACCAGGTCATACAAACTCATCGTTGTGTTCTTCTATTTTAGCACTTGTTTTACTTGGGCTAGTGCAACTATAAAGTCTGTGTTGTTGGTCGTTGTGTTGGCTTTGACTTCCTCCGTGAAGCTTGAGAGACAAACCTCTCGGGAGGGGGACTTAGGCTTGGTTTGCTTGGGGTAGGGGCCCCAGTGTTTAGTTGTTGTTTGCTAGTTGTGGCCTTTGCTTCGGCCATGGGAGTTGCGAGATGCTCGTTTGTCCTCTTGCATTCCCATTTGGTGGGCTTACTTGGGTTGCTAGTGGGGTCAACCCTTGAAGGAGGAGGGATTGAGATGTTGCCCACTATTGGGCTTCGGGTAGGTGAGGGGCCATCTTGTTGTGGCACTCTTATGACAAAAGGTTGCTTAGTAGTTTTTGTTATTGCGCCATGCCAGTTTAACGTCTTAGCATATGAGTCATGCCAATTTAACGTCTTAGCGGACGATGTCTGTGGAGCCTTGACCAGAAAGGGTGTTGTGGATGCCTGGGGTGGCACCTTGATAACAAAGGGAGGCCTCTTGTTTGTGGGGGTTGGGGGAATCCTTGCCTTGCTAGGAGACACACGGATCACAAAAGGTTTTTGCACAGGTTTGGGCTTGCCCCCTATGCTAATTAAGTTTATGACATAGGAGGCATCGTTTGTGTTGGATTGACTTGCCGTGTCAATCACTAGTTGGCCTTGTTCTATCATTCCCTGCAAGTCATCTTGCAAGGCACGACAGTTGTTTGTACTATGACCAGCCATTTGATGGTAATGATAGTATTGGTCAAATTTAAAATGTTGTGGGATCGGGGGCTCATTTGGTACTGCTAAGGTGGGGTTTCTTAGTAGCTCGCAGTACCTATCATGTCTTTGATGGGTAATATCTGACACATGTTTGTGTTGGATTTGCCCAGCTTTCAAGAGTTGCTCTAATAGTTGAGAGGGTTGCATCGGTAGTGGTGTATACTTTGAGCAGTCCTTGCGCTGATAGTTGGGTTCTGGGGTGGTCCCTGTTGATGTAGGTAAGTTGGAAAAGTTGGTGGCTTTGTTAGCTGGGGCTTTAGGTTGCTTAGCTTTTGGGCCCCAGTTGGTTGCTTTTGTGATTGCGGCTACTGTTGCCTCGGTTGTGTTTTGCCTGCGAGTATGTTTGTTTTTGTAGGCCACATAAGCTGGGTCATTACTTGTTTGTGCAGCCTCTTCTATGTCTTTAATTTGTACAAATGCCTGACTCAAAGTATGGGGTTTTAGATAATAGATCTTTGATTTAATGAAGTTATTTGTGGCTGCCTTAAGGATGGTAAGTAGATACGTTTCAGGAATAGGCTCATGAAGTTCATTCAGGGCTACACTCCATCTTTGGATAAATTTCTGTACTGGCTCTAAAGGCGCTTGTTTAATTTGAATCAAGCTATCTAATGTGGCTTCAGGTTTCAGATTGTATTTGAAATGGGTGACAAACTGGTGTAACAAATCTTCCAAAGAAGATATAGAGCTATGGGGTAAGGCTCGGTACCAGTCTAAGGCTCTTCCTATTAAGGACATAGCAAACACACGCAAAATTACATGGGGCCATGCTTGAAGCAAAAGACTTTTAGTTTGGAATGTCACTAGGTGGGCATTTGGGTCTTCCTCTCCATTGTACTTGGTCAACTGAGGTAACGAGACTTCCTTTGGCAAGGTTAAGGGTGGAACTGAGGGGTCAATTGGGTCATCTTAATAGAAATCTAGTACTTTGACTTCCTCATTGTTCAAAGTTTTAAGGATTTTTAATTCCTCTACCAAAGAGTGCATCATTTTTTGTGTGTCTGCCCATTCTTGGGCGGTAGGCAAACCAGTGGATTGAGTGGATTGTGGATGATAATGATTTAATTGTTGCATTGTTTGTGGAAAGAAAGGTTGTTGGGCTAACATTTGTTTTGGTGGGATGGTATTTGGGACTGAGACTACTGGTGGAACCCACTGCCCAACCACAGGTTGTGAGGTAACACCTTGAATGTGTTGGGTTGGAGTAATCAATGGTGCTCCATGGATCTACACCTGAGGTATGTAATGGGTGGATGTGGAAGCTGGTATGATCTATGGCATTCCAATTACTTGAGGTCGAAAGATTGACCCTACATTAGTTTGGGGAGGGAGTTGTTGGGACTGTACTTGTGGAGGAATGATGGAAGTGAACACATCAAAGTGAATATTATTGGGTACAGAGAAGATATGGATGGAAGTAGGTACCTCTTGTTGGGAAACTGGTGCTTGAGTGTTTGCGGATGATGAAGGAAGCATCGTTTCTTCCATGAAAGGGTGGAACAATGGGTTTGTGTAGGCATGGGGACTAACAGTATGGTAGGAATCTCCATGTTCAGATTAGGTTGCAAAATCATCTTCCTCATCTTGATGCTCTATTGGCGGTAGCTGTAAGGCTTGACTTCTAGCCATAAGAAGCTGGGATATGAGTTTATGATGGTGTTCAGACAACGGGATTATATCAAATGCTGAAGGGATGAACTCATGACCTCCTTTGTGGACAAGTTCATTGTCTCATTTTGCTTCCCTTTCCACATGATTGATAGGCAAGTTGGCTTGGATTTTTACACAAATCAAGTTATATTGTTCAGGGCTTAGTGTGGCTTGCTTTGGTTGGATTGTGGTATCAAACGTGTTAGGCATTGATGTGGAAGGTTGATCTGGATTCATATTCACAAATTGGGTTGTGAAAGTTGCTATTTGTAGAGAATGGCTAAGTTTGAAAATAAAAAAAAAAAGAAAAAAAATGACTAAATCTACTGGTAGCAGGAAAATGGATAAGTGTAAAAATGAAAGAAAAAAAATGCTAAGTATGAAAATGTAGCGAAAAAAATGCTAAGTGTGAAAACTGCTAAAAATGGCCAAATCTAGCGCTACACTTGCTACCCTGGAGCTTGCTATGCTCTGAGAACTTGGTATGCTCTCTAGAACATCTAGAGTTTTGACTAAGTGCTAATAAAAAATGTAGACAAAAATGGTTCAGGCCCTCCTTCTAGTGCCAAAAACAGTACTGACCTAAATCGTCGGTGTAAGGCTGGAAGGGAAACAGACACCGAGAGATCGTCGGGAAGCCATAGCGCACCCTACCTTCGCCTGAGGGCAAGCTAGAAAAGTAAACGAAGGTAGAGTTCCTTGGCTGGTCTGCACGCAAATCAACCAAGGACTTCCCTGAGCGTAAGCTATGGCTAGCGTTAGGGTTATCGTGAACGGGATGTAAACGGAATGCAAACAGCGATACGTAATATAAATAGAGCATACTGAATTATAAAGAAAGCGTAAACAGAGCTATATTGTAAACAAAGCATAAATCGAAGTAAATAATGTAGATGGAAGGCAATAATGAAACTGTATTATATTGTTTTTAAAAAAATGTGCACCGGTCAAAGCGTAGTTGCACACGTGTGAATGAAAAGTCAAACACCTAGCCTTGGGATGATATGATGTGATGATGCGATGATGTGATGTGATGAACGTGAGAAATGCTTGGATGCCACTAGTCAGGTGTGCCGAGCACCCAAGGATTGCAGGTTCTGTTCTCTATCAGAATTTCCAATCTCTCCAATTTTTTCCTCCCAGTTTATGTGAATTGATAGGGTATGTATAGGGTTGGACCGGGCTTGGGCACGAAATCCAAGAATGGAATCAACAGCTGTGAGATGAGAGGAAAGCAGATCTAGTGACATGTGTCCCATGGATAGTTGGCACGAGTTGGATGTGTGTTGGATAGTTGCATTCTTTGACCAGGTTCAATGTATCTATGTTGGATAGTTGTGCACGATTTGGATGTGTGTTGGATAGTTACATTCTTTAACTAGGTTCAATGTATCTATGTTGGATAGTTGTGCACGCGTTGGATGTGTGTTGGCAAGCTACATTCTTGACCAGGTACATTGCATTTTACAATTTATGGGTTATTCAAGCCCATGAAAGTACATTTAATTTAGACCATGAGGACTTGACATGCCCACAAATGGGAATTTATAATGAAATGTACAACAAGAGAAATTTGACTGCCCAACGTGACCTACAGTGTGACTTGCAATGTGACCTCCAAAACTTGCAATTTTGAGCTGAAATCTGGAATTTCTGAAGGTTGGGACCCATAGTTATCAATAGTGACCCTGAGGACAACTTACACCCTTGAAATCAAGTCATTTTGGCTCAGTTTTGGGGCTCTAAAAGTTGGTGACGCTGATCCTTACGCTGTGCAACATCTGGAAAAGTAACCCTAGCGTCACCAAGTCAAAATGGCATATTTGAGGCCCACATCTTGATTTTTTGGAGGCTGGGAGTTGCTAGGGACCTTGGTGAAGGTCATGGGTGATCCTTGTGCTTGATTTCAGCCTGTTTTGACTCAATTTCAGGGCTCCAAAAGTTGGTGACGCTGATCCTTACGCTATGCAGGTCTGAAAAAGTAACCAAAGTGTACTTAGCCAAAACCAAACATTTTGAACCTAAAACTTTTGATTCTAGATGCTGGAAGTTGGCATAGTTGCTTGTTGAATCATGGGCCATCAGGGGCTATTTTGAAGGCCTCCAAGTTTGGTCACGTTGTACTCATGTTGGGTAGTAGCATGACTTAGCTTGATTCTTGTCTAAAAGTGCTAGGCCAAAATTAGTGGTGTTTCAGCCATCGTTCATGCCACCAATGCCATGTGGGCCAGAGGCTGGTGAAGGTTCATCAGAACCACTGCCACTAGAGATGATGTGATCTTCTCTTGCAATTTTTGCATCTTTCAACACGGTAGAGAATCCAGGACTGTCAGGGTGTTCAATTTTATCTCTAAACACCACCATTTTGTAATTTGTCCTTCTCTATACACTCGGGCACGTGGCGCATCATGTGTGTGTGTCATATGTGTGTGTCTTGTGTGTTGTAATAAAATGTCCATACCTTCCAAATTGTAGAGGAACTCAAGGATGAGTTTTTACTCACTCGTGGGGGTATGATGAAGTGCTAAACAGTCGACACATCGACTAGGTGGCATATACACGACTGTGTCAACGTGTCCCCATTGATGCATCCCTCCATGCATCAATGTGGCCCCATTTACGCAAAGCATGTTTCAGCCTATAAATAAGTGGGCTTCCACCATACTTAGGTAGCTTTTTGGTAGTTGTAGCGAAGCTCTTGCAGTTTGTTTCCGTGAGAGTTAGAATATTTTTCAAGTGCCCATAGTAGGTGTAAGAAAGATGTCCAACTTTTTATTTGAGCACTGATGTACCTGAGCCCATTGGTGTGAATGGCAATAAAGACAAGCTTTTCAAGTATTCCTTGCAGCAATTGGGCTTAGTCATTTGATGCATTTAATAGTTTAATATTTCTATGCTTTTATAATTCCTTAAGTTTTCATTGTTATTATTTTAATCGCTATTGCTCTTTTATAGTTCATAGAAACCATAAATATGACCATCTTGAACTTAAACCCAACACTTGGCAGCCCAGTGACACTTAACATCTGGTAACCTAGTAGTGGTTAGGGGATGCTTAGGATGTGCATGGAAGATGGGATCAGATACTTATGCTAGGAAAAGTTAAGATATAGATTAGGATAATTATAGATTATGTAATATTTCATTCCTTACTTTCCATTCCAAGAATTAGATGCTAGAAGATAAAGTGAAAAAGCCATAAAAATCAGTTGCCTAAATCTCACTTAACCATCGCAATTAGAACATCACAAGTGAGGTTGGAAAGACAACGACCATTCTAACCAAAGGTTTTGCTGGTTAAGGTATGGTGTATGCAAAGTGCTTACAGTCTATGGAATTCGACCGAGTCGCATGTGAACGCCTGTGATTCGCATGGTTGGGCGTAGGGGTACTTAGCCGCTCCTCACAAGTGTAACTTAAACTGCCTTTCAGTAGCGTGTCTCTCGCTCTATTCAAAAAAGAATGGCATTTGGATAAATTTTCTTAACATGAAAACATCATACTTAAAAGATAATGAATTAACCACTTTAACTACCCTATCACTAGCTCCATGATAGAATTAGGGATAAATGGAAAACTATTTATGATCAACCATTTCTTTTATGTATCTTCATGTAACCTAGCAAGTGATAGGTTTTGCTAGTTACGACATTACATGGAACAAATTTTTCTCCTAAAGTTTTTATTTCAAATGCCTTTCATGTCCATGTTATGGTCATGGCTCTTTTTCCATTAAATTTTTTGGTTTAAAAAAAACGAGGCAAAGATGTATAACACTAGTTTTTAAGTTTATCATAGAATGTTCATTTTACTTAATCATGCAATGGCTAACATATTACCCTATAATTTAAATATGCAAAGAAATTAAACACCCATGTTGATGAGTGACAAGGTATCCCTACACTCAACCATATGAATATGAGCATAGCACGTGCGATCCGGTCGAACTCCGTAGACTAAGTGCCTACACGCCTCATGGAACACTTAAGGTTAACCATTCGTTGTCTTCCCAAACTTACTTGTAGTTGACATGATGTATGGTTAAGCAAGTCTGAGGTATATTATTTTTATATCTTTTTATGTTTTATGTCTCCTATGCTAATAAGGTGAAGGGTTGAGAAACTAATTACTAACTCTAACTAATGACTAAGTCTAAATTACCTAGCTTTAGCATCTGTTCCCACTTACCATACATACCTTGAACCGATGCAACCGTGGCTACCAAATGCTAATCGTTGCTGAGATCACCACGCGTACACACGTGCTCGAAGTGGTCGTACTGAGGCACTTAACTAGGAGGAGAGGGTGAGAGAATCTAATCTAGCCTAAGTGTGATGATCATCCATTCCTTGATCATCCGTACACATCCTTAAATGCTCGTAATCAAGTCGTACTCATTCCGTGTTACTAGGAGATAAGGGTAAGAGAGAAAGCAATAAACAACATTAAATAAAATCCTATTCCATGCACTGCAAGGTTTATCTAGGAAGTTCATCTTTATTTCCGTACACAACTTGTGTTTAGGTACAATGTTGCTCGAATAAAGATTCGTTCACTTTAGGAGTCCTACTGTGGACGCATGGAAAATATTCTATCTTTGGAGTGATTAATCTGCTAGAGTTTCCCTACTGTCTAGCCTAGGATGAGGAAATAAGGGAGAGCCACCTCTTATTTATAGATTTTGCGATGCACCGTGATATCACGTATGCGATATCGCAGGGGATGATGTGATATCACGACGGCTGTGATATCACGTACACGATATCGCGGCCCATGTGATATCACATCTCATCATACCCCCATGACTAAATGAAAATGCATCCTTGAGTTCCTTACAAAATATTGGGAAGGTATGGGATTATTGAGGTGAATGGAACTAATGGGATGACATGTGAACAGATCATCATTACAAGACTTGACAAAATTGGTGTTCATAACAAGGGTGAACACCTTATTACATTGACATTAGGTCTTAGTTGGCAGCTTGAGAGAAAGAGAGAGAAAGAAGTGTTGTTGCTACCAACACCAAGATTGTGCCTTTCGTTGTCCATCGGTAAGCGTGTCATCGATCTTGCTCCTTGCATAGCTGCTGTAGCACTGCTCCATTCCATGTGTTCCCTCCAGATCTGGTCCATTATTGCATGATCTCCATCTACACATACAACACAATCTTATATTAGCAAGGGTAAATGAATCATCATGTAATTAATACCTTGCTTCGGTGTAAGTCCATTAGCTAGGTTGTGGTATGGCTGATATGGATATGGAGATATATTAATGATGACTATCGAAGGTGTAGGGGTTAGGAAAAAATCAAAAAAATTTGGGGCTAGGAGAAAATCGAAAAAATCGGGCCATGTACCCGCATGACTAATCGTGAACCTCTAGTAGCATTAGTGATGAGACACTGATTGCACAAGCCGCGATATCGCGTACGTGATATCGCGTCTTTCCCTACGATATCGCGTATGCGATATCGTGGTCTGCCACCATATCTATAAATAAGAGGTGGCACTCCCCTCATTTCTCATCCTAGGCGTAAAGTAGCGAAGCTCTGGCGGATTGATCACCCCAGAGATAGAATATTTTCCATGTGCCCGTAGTAGGAGTCCCCCAAGTGAACGGTTCTTTATTCGAGCAGCTTTGTACCTAAACACAAGTTGTGTACAGCAATAAAGACAAGCTTTGTGGATAAACCTTGCAGTGCATGGATAGTTTAATTAATGTTATTTACTGCTTTCCTAGTAATGCGGCATGAGTACGACTTGGTTACGAGCATTGACGAACGTGTACGGCTAGCCAAGGAATCGGCTACTCATCGCGAGTAGATTCTCTCAACCCTTTCCTCGTAGAACATGGGACAAGTACGACTTAATTACGAGCATCTATGGATGTGTACAGCTAGTCAAGGAATCAGCTGCTTATCACACTTAGGTTAGTTAAGTGCCTCAGTACGACTACTTCGAGCACGTGCGTTACGTGTGGTGATCCCAGTAACGATTAGCGTTTGGTAGCCACAGTTGCATAGTTTAGGGTGTGTACGGCAAGTGGGAACGGATGCTGACGCTAGGACTTAGTGCTGTAGTTAGAGTTAGTTTTAGTTCCTCAACCCTTTACATCTTAGCATAGTAGAAAACCGAGAAATACCAAAAAAATCATATACCTCAGACTTGCTTAACCATACACCGTGACACATACAAGCAAGCCTTGGAAGAGAACGAACGATTAACCCCAAGCGTTCCTTGTGGCGTTTAGGCATTTAGTCTGCGGAGTTCGACCGGATCACGTGTGCTATGCTCATTTCGTATGGTTGAGTGTAGGGGTACCTCACCACTCATCATTGGCGCCGTTGCTGGGGATTCAGTGTTTTTACGCCAATTGAACATAAGGGATATCACTCACATCATTGTGAGCTTTAACGAACCTTCGGGTTAATCAGTTAATTAAGAACATAAATAACGGTAAATAGCACACCATTAAGATGGCTTCTTCTCATGAAATCAACTCACCTAAGGACAACATAGAAGACAGTCGGCATCATACGCATAACCCAAATCAGCCATGTCCTAAATAATCTAAGGTCACATATACTCATCCTGATGAGTATGTCCCTGACTTTACTTTTATTCTCCATCAAGATGAGCAATTGCGATGGAGAGATTTGCAAGGTAACATTGTGTTACCCCCAGATCGATTTGTCCCTAACATGCTTTTCCGTGCCTTAGCACAGATTGGCATGCAAGAGCTATTTGCTGAATACGTTGTGGAAGATTATGACACAAGGGATTATCATCCCACAAATGCCCAACGTATTCGGGACAAAAGGCAGGAGAGCCAACATTCATTGTTGAAGGACAAGGTCCCCCATGTCCTTAGTGAAATAGGAGATGAGGAACCCCTCATAATGGGTTTCTTAGAAAATGATGTTCCTCCTCCTCAATCTGGTGAAGAGGTTAAGCATTAGGGCCTTTGATCAAATGTACATGCTACAGGCTCTGATCCCCGTGAGCACCAACTGTTCACGGCAGGAACAACCACTCACATTAAGGATGGACACTTAGACCGTTACAACGATCGGGGTTGAAGCAACCGAAGAGAAGGTAAGAAACATTGCCATGGTGATGGATCCCCTTCCTCTTCTCCTTCATCTCACCATTCGCACTCTCCTTCCACATCTGGGTGCAACCATCGTGAGCATAATGAAGAGGGTAAAAGTAAAGGGGAAGATGAAATACCTCGACAAGAAGGTCGAGAGGAGTTAGAACAAGGGCAAGGACATAGGGAGAGTAGGGAACCACCATGAAGACATCACAGACATCATGAAAGAGATGATCATGATGAACCCCTACTCGCAACCCGAAGCATGCTCGACATCACAGAGGCAGTTAGGATCCCCACAAGGCACTTAAAGGACAGCAGGATCAAGCGTTTGGACATAAATAATATCCTACGTTTTGAAGGGGGATACAACACTGATCCTCAACATCATTTACAGGCATTCCACGATGCCTGTGCCCTGCAAAATATAGATAATGAGTGGTAGAAGCTCAAGTTGTTCCCAAGGACACTCACTAAAGAAGCATAGAGCTGGTACCAGTCCTTAGAACCAGAAACCATCAGGAGGTGGAGTACAATGCTTGAATTGTTCAACAAAAAATATCAAACGTACTCTAGAGTGTCCAACTTGCGTAAGTAGATCCAAGGCTGGAAATAAGGTGCTTATGAACCCTTGGATGCTGCCATGGCCAGTTACTATACATTGCTACATCGTTGCCCGGGCCATGTGTACGCTAAGTGGGATCAACTTCACCACATCGTGGATGGGCTAAGGAATAAAACGAGAAGAACTCTTGGGACTTACGCCCAAGGGAGACTCTCCCAACTAAGAGCCCATGAAGTTGAAGTTTTGTTGGAACAAGTAGCACAAGAAGAGGGTGAGCTACGTAAGAGGGAAAGTATGGAAGAATACAATCGCGAGCCCTCCCTTCACAAGAAGGGAGTGAAATTCTGTGATGAGGAGGATGAGTCACCACTCGAAGAGTTGGTGAACTGGAAAACCGTGCCAATCCAAAAGTTAACAACCGAGGTATCGGCTAAGGTAGACCAGATGTGGGATTCCTTAGACTCATGAATAGAAAAAATATTAAAAATTGTAGAAGAGTCTAAGGTAGAGCAAGGTAGTGACAAAGGCAAAACCAAGCGGAGAAACTTAAACCTTGCACATAACAAGGGTAAGGGAAAAATTCCTATCTTCGATGAGGCTGTAAATTCTGATTCAGATAATGATAGTGGATGTGAGGTCTGCTACTATGACCATCCTAAGGGATGTTGCCCAATTATCTCACATCTATAGGAGTCTGGGGTGTATGCATTAAATCCAAGACTTAATCAATGGCAAACACCCCAAAGGTTACCTTACCCACAAGGTAACCCAAGGCAGTTCCACCAGCCCTTAACATATTATCCAAGTGGAACGCCTCCACAGCCCATTGGGCAACAGCAGCAGTGGCAATACCCACAGTCATGGGGGATGCCACCGCCAACACATCAATACCCTTATCGGTAGCTTGATCCTTATGGTTATTATGTGTAGCAGCTAGTTTCTCCAGGTGACTCTATGGGTCACACTACCCCCCAGCATCACTACCAAGCACGGGAGTACTTCAAAAGGACTACTTCTCCTCCGAGAGACATCTCACATTCCGTCCATCCTCTAACTCCACCCGCACCTCTTCCACCTATAGTTCCCATACAACCTATTCCAACAATGCAGGGGGAATTGCCTACCCAACCGCAGCAACGTAACGCCACGAGAGTTGTAAATATTCAGCATGTAAATATCCAACCAGGTACTAGTTCTGGCGACAACTATATAAAGAAGAGATATTTTTTCAAAACTAGGAGCCTAGACAAATGCTCGCAACAACAAGCGGACGGGTACATGTATAGGCCTCTAACCACTAACACTTTGGAGAACCCTTCAGTCCAAAGGAGTGTAACGCATACGATTATGTTAACACATACCGTAACTGACTGAATCAAGGTAGGCCACCTTCCTAGGAAACTAACTGACCCTGGGAGTCCCTTTATTTATTTGCAGATTGCTGGAAATGCACCACATCGAGCTCTTCTTGACTCAGGTTTCGGAGTCAACTTAATTTCGCAAAAGATGTATCACGCCTGGAATCTACCACAACTTAAGAAAAGCAATATCCAACTAGAGCTGGCAGACCAGTCCATCACCATTCCCTTAGGATTGGTGGAGGATGTTATTACCACTGTGTGTGGTTGGTCCTACCCAGCTGACTTTCTGGTGATCGAAGTAAACAACAACGAAGGGGACTTCCCAATTATAATGGGAAGGGCATGGCTAAGCACAGTAGATGCATGCCTTAGGATCCGTGATCTTTCCTTGGAAATCTCCAAGATAAACATATGTGGAAAGATCGAGAAGAGGATAGTTCCATGCATCACATACAGTGATTCATCGGGTGATGACACGGAGGAAATGTCTCCATGTCACAGGTGTGCCCAGGAAACTCTGCAACAAAGATGCCTGTATGTAGCAACCACACAAGAAGTAGTAGACACCCCGTGGTTGACAGCTTCTCATAAGAGCAAACAAATATGCATGGAACGAACTGAGGCAACTCATGCCAACAACCGTGGCATAGACACATTGGAACGTGAGCGTCGCCAACTTCCAACCCTGAATTTAAGATCATCAATTGGGAGAAGTTGGGCACTGCTTAGAAATTCAAATAGGCGCTCACTACTTCGGATCTCTCCCTCACAACTCAGTCATGGGGGAGATGGCCACCTATGCTAATCATATGGGGCCCTCAGTTCTTTTTCAGTTTTTGTTTTACACATTTTTGTTTTACAACGTTTTTGTTTTTCACATTTTTGTTTTACAATTTCTTTAACTTTTCTAATTTTTGTTTTACAAATTTCTTTAACTTTTCTTGTTTTTGTTTTACAACATCGTTATATTTTTCTATCTTTTTGTGTGTGTGTGTGTGTGTGTCATCCATCATGTAAATTCGTCACCCAATAAGTGTTCGGGCCGATGGGATGAACTGTTTTTCATTGATTGCTAATGTTTGGTTTTTACCTTTAAGTTACATTGTTGATACTAAGGTATGTTCTTTTGATATGGCAGGCAATGAGATCACTTCATCCATCCATCCATCAAGTCTATGGTTTCCCTTGGCTTGGAAATGTACAGTTCCCTTTTAATAAGAACTTCAATGAACAGGTGACTGGGCATTTCTCAAACTAAGGAAGGACTCAAGGATTTCAAAGGGTGTGACTTCAAAGGAACTTGATGCTTTTGTGTTGGTCATTCACTTGGGTGCTTGGATGTTTTCTTCTTGAGTTTTCTTACCGTTCCGATGTTACCCATTCTTCGGAAGCTGAGACAATAAAAATAAGAAGTCTTTGCATGGTGTGGTCCCCATGCATAAAAACACAAAACACAAAAAAAAAAAAAAAAAAAAAAAAAACCAAAGTGAGGATTCAAAGCACACCCCTTAGACGAAATAAAATTTGGGCTGCACGCATTGGTTATGGAACCAAAGTGTTCCCTCTAACTAAGGCCCTTCTCGCTTCCCATTCTCTCCTTGTTTCGTCGGAATGGTTGTGGCTCTTTGAAGATGCATCCTTGTTATCCAAGTGGATGGTTTAACCAAATGCATTGATGCAACGTCACTAGAAGTGGTTGGTTTGAGCTGGAGTTGGAATGAGATTTGCAAAGTTGCATTAATCATAAAACATACAAGGGGCTATACACCACCTTGTCCTTGGGATTCCATTCCATTCTCTTCTCCCCATCCTTCTCTCCATTGTTCACCTCATTGCCAGTTGTATCATTAGTGTATATTTTCATTGATGCATTGTTTTCTTTTTGGTAAATTCTAGCGGTTAAGACTTTAACTCTTATTCCAAAGGACATTAACAGAGCCTATAGACTCTTTGAATGTGGGATTGTCAGGGCATTTAGGGCATGAGCCTGCTTTGGGGAGGATCCACTGACACTCCTATTTGGAACATTAGCTAACTTCTTTTCCTTAACATTTTGCAATTAATTATTATTTTGTTCATTACCATTTTGACATCCCTGCCATTAATGCCATAGTTGTCCCTTTTTCCGTATCTTTCTTACTCCTTTTCTTTCTCCCTTCTCACGCTACCGGAGGTTCGCAATTAGTCATGGGAGTACGAGGCCTGATTTTTCGATTTTCCTCCTAAGCCCCAAATTTTTTCATTTTTCTTCTTCACCCCTACATCTTCAGTACTCATCATCTACATTTTCCCAGATCCATATCAGCCATACCACAACCTAGCCAATGAACCTACACTGAAGCAAGGTATTATTTACTTAATGATTCAATTACCCTTGCTAATGTATGATTGTGTTGTGTGTGCAGATGGCAATCATACAACAATGGAATGGATCTGGAGCAAACACTTGGAAGGGAGCAGCGCTGAAGCAGCTATGCAAGGAGTAGAATGGATAATGCGCTTACAGATGGATAACGGAAGGCGCAATCTAGGCGTTGGTAGCAACAAGACTCTTCTCTCTTCTTCTCTTCTATTCTCTCTCCTCTTTTCTCTCAACTGCCAAATGTGGCCTGATGTCATTGTAATAAGGTGTTCACCCTTGTTGTCTCAAAAACCAGTTTGTTAAGTCTTGTAATAATGAACCGTTCACATGTCATTCCATTAGTTCCATTCCCCTCAATAATCCCATACCTACCTGATATCATTGTAAGGAACTCGAGGACGAGTTTTCATTCAGTCATGGGGGTATGATGAGACGTTGATTGCACAAGCCGCGATATCGCGTACGCGATATCGCGGCCGACATGATATCGCGTACGCGATATCGCGGCCGACACGATATCGCATCCCCTACGATATCACGTACGCGATATCGTGTCTTTCCCTGCCATATCATGTACGCGATATCGCGTCGGCTGCCATATCTATAAATAAGAGGCGGCACTCCCCTCATTTCTCATCCTAAGCGTAAAGTAGCGAAGCTCTGGTGGATTGATCACCCTAGAGATAGAATATTTTCCATGTGCCCGCAGTAGGAGTCCCCCAAGTGAACGGTTCTTTATTCGAGTAGCTTTGTACCTGAATGCAAGTTGTGTATAGCAATAAAGACGAGCTTTGTGGATAAACCTTGTAGTGCATGGATAGGTTTAATTAATGTTATTTACTGCTTTCCTAGTAA
>MNCI01000852.1:546977-564498 GCA_015680685.1 Gnetum montanum
AACTACTAGAGTAACCGCTAGAGTAACCACTCTAATAATTAGAATAACTACTAAAGTAACTGCTAGAGTAACCACTCTAATAATTAGAATAACTACTAGAGTAACCCCTAGAGTAACCACTCTAATAATTAGAGTAATTTCTAGAGTAGCCACTCTCATCATACCCCCATGACTGAATGAAAGCTTGTCCTTAAGTATAGAAGAAAAGAAATAAATTCTTTACAAAATATTAGGAAGGTATGGGATTATTGACTAACTGACAACTAATGGTGGAATGGGATGATAGATTCAATGTGCCTAGTGAACGGATCAATAAGCATATTACAACATTAGTGTTCATGACCATTGTGGTGAACACTTGTACATAAATGACATCCAAGCCTTTATTTGGTAGCTTGTAGAGAAAGGGAGAGAAAGAAAATGAAGCGTGTTGTCACCAATGCTAAGGTTGCACCTTCTATTGTTTATCCATAGCCACACCACTAGACTTGCTCCTTTCGTAAATGCTCTAGTTTTGATCCATCCTAAGTGCTTCCTCCAAGCCCAGTCCATTGTTTGTATGATCACTATTTGCACACACAACACAGTCACAAATGAGCAAGGATAGATAAACCACAATGCAATTGATACCTTGCCTTGATATGAAGTGCATTAGCTGAGTTGTAGTTATGGTAGAAACTGGTTTGGAAAATTATCACAGGTGACTACCCAAGGTGTAGGGGTTAGGAAAATAGTAAAATGGAGAAAATTGAAAAATTTGTGCCAGGGCCCCCATGACTAAGAGTGAACCTCCAATAGCTATAAGATGGAAAAATATGAGGAACAAGAAAGATGGGAAAAAATAACAATGACAATGCCAATAAAATGGATGTCATGGATGAGGATGAAACAAGAGATGATTGATTATAGAAAATGTTTAAGGAAAAGAACTTAACAATTGAGCCAAAAAGGAATGCTAGTGGGTCCTCCTCAAAGCAGGCTCATGCCTTTTATGCCTTAACAAACCCATAAAACAAAGAGTCTGTAGGCTCTAGGAATGTCATTTGGAAGCAAGAGTTAAAAACTTACCCACAAGAATTCACCAAAGAAAAATAATGCATCAACCTAGAATGGACTAATGATAAAATCATCAATGAGGTGGAAAATGGGAAGAAAGATGGAGAGGAGAGAATGGAATGGAATCCCAAGAACAAGGTTGTGTAAAGACCCTTGTGTATTTCATGGTTGAGATGATTGAGTAGAACTTCATCCCAAATCTAGACTCAAACCAACCACATTCAGTGACCTCACATCAATACACCTAGCCAATCCATCCTCTTAAAGCAACAAGAATGCCTTCACAAAGAGTGACCACCATCCCAAGGAGAGCAAGATGGAGAAGTAGGATGTTAGAAAGGGCCTTAGTTAGAGGGAACCTTTAGGCATGGGTAACATGTCTTTCTAGTTTCATAACAAGTGCTTGTAGCCCATATTTCTTTATTATGTCTAAATGGTATGCTTTGAATTCTCACTTTTCTCCTTTTTTTTTGCATGAGAACCACACCATGCAAAGAATTATTTTTATTCACTCGGCTTCCTAATTTTTGAACAATGTTAGAATGGTGGAAAACCCAAGAAATAATCATCGAAAAACCCAAGAGAATGGCCAATACAAATGCATCAAATCCCCTTGAAGTCACACCCTTTTCATCCTTTGAGTCTTTCCTTGGTTTGAAAAATACTCAACCACCAATTCATTAACAAGTTTACTTAGAAAAAAAAAGGGGATTGTACAGTTCCAAGCCAAAGGAGATCATAGAGTTGTATGGATGAGTTAGTTTATGGTAAATTACCAATGCTTCCTATTCAAACTGAGCTCCGTACACTATCCATGACATGTGACCTCAACATTGACCTTGATCTAGCATAGAAACAATGGTTAGTAAACCTTAACTTGCTAGATGAAAACTGATTAGCTGCCCTATCATCTAATGAATTGCACAAGGCCTTCAATAAACAATGTCATGACCTAGGAATTAGGAAAGTTAAATATCAACCAGGAGATAAGGTTCTCTACTAGAATCCCACACATGTGCCATAACGTACTAAATTTCAAACACTGTGGGAAGGACCTTATATTATTTATGCAACTTTTCCTTTAAGGGCCATGACAATATACAAACCTGAGAGCCTAGATAAGAAACTTTTGGTCAACGTGCAATAAACCAAACCTTTCCAGGAGCTTAGGACAGCCAATACACATGCTACCTCTCTTGATGGACAACACTGCTCACTATTTTGGATCTCCTCCTTCCAACTTAATCATGGGGGAGATAGCCACCTATGTTAACCATTCTAGGCCCTTAGTTCTTTTTAAATTTTTTTTACACTTTTTTATTTTACATATTCTTTCAACTTTTCTTATTTTTTTTTTACACCATTGTTCATGTTTTTACTATTTCTTTGTTTGCTTGATTTACTTTTATTCATCATCTAATAAGTGCTCATGATGAGCGTAGGGAAGGAGAGAGGTAACTAAGTGACTAATTTAACTTAACTACTCATTAACTAAGTTCAAACCAATCCTAACACTAGCATTCGTTCCCACTTTCTGTACACATCCTGAACCAGTGCAACACTACTGGGATTACCAAATGCTAATCGTTATTAGGTTATCAAGCGTTACACGCATGCTCGAAGTGGTCATGCTTGTGTAATTTAATGATTTGCTTAATTGATCAAAATGAATTGTTGTGCTAATAACAAAAATGTAAAGTGCATAAAATAAAATAAAATAAAATAAATGCATAATAAAACAAATCTCAAGTGCTACAAGGATGAATCAAAGAGCTCATCTTTATTGCTATACACAAGGTGTGCTAAGGTACACAATGCTTGAATAAAGATCCGTCCACACTTAGACCTCCTACTATGGGCACTACCAAAATACTCTAGCCTATATGCCTGTGGTTGATTCTAACTAAGGCACTGAGTGGTTGATTCAACATAATTAGAGTAACCGCTCTAATAATTAGAATAACCACTAAAGTAACCACTAGAGTAACCTCTCTAATAATTAGAATAACTACTAAAGTAACCACTAGAGTAACCACTCTAATAATTAGAATAATTGCTAGAGTAACCGCTCTCATCAATGTTAATACCTTAATGCATCAAAAAGCATCCAAGTTAAACCATTCATGTGAAAACTTCAAAAATTGGAAGGGGTATTGGAAACAAATTTCTTTTTTTAAATATCTACCTCAAGATATATAGTCAAATTATAACTTCATAGCTTAGTATTGCTCACTAGATTTAAACCCATAACTTGGAGTTGATGCTAATGTGTTGACATAGTGGTCAATAAAAAAACTTATTATGCTTTATTAACAAGTAGATGAAGAACATTCCATATTGTTTGAGGATAAACAAAAAATGATCAAAAACATATTCAACATCCAAATGAACAATCTAAAGCACCTTGATGAGTTGGACTAAATCTTGTTTAAAATTTGCAATTATTACTTGATCCTATTTATAAAGGTTAATATCATTTGACTATGTGATCCTAAGGCCATGACTACCTTAAAGGGATTGGTGAAAGCCAACCAACCTCACCTAATGTTCAGGAAAATTAAATGAAGACTTTTCAAGAACAGTTTAGCAAAGAAGATGTATTTCTTTCCTTGTCTAATTAGAAAACTATGTACAAGGATAGGAATTGTGGGATATACTAATAATGTTGGGCAACAAGCGGACAATGTTTCTTATATTGGAATTATGAAACAAATGATTGTTAATAGGGAAACTTTACTATAGAAATTTGTAGAAGAAGAAGCCCAATAGTAGTTGCAAACCTAAACTATCATTGAATCCTTAGTAATGAAAACACAAATGCCAGTAGCATTAACTAAAATGCTAGTAGCTAAAGTAGACCCTAGTGCACTAGTGCACCTATTGGTTCTTCTAGTGTATATAAACCAAAAATGCCATTGGTGAGTCAAAGGAAAAGGTTCATGAAGAATATAGTTGGCAAGAGCTCATATAACTCATCACCATAAGAATAAAGGTGCTCTCACTAATGCTTTAGCAACAAAAAAATTAAATATTTATGAAAATAATTAGAAGATAAGGGTAATATTTCTAAATTATTTAAAGAATATCAAAATGAGATGTCACAAGCCTTGGAGTTAATGGATAAGCAATTCCAATAGCTCCAAATTTTAAAGTAAACAAGAAAAACTTCCATTGTGGCATTTGACTCATAATTGATCAATAAAGTATAGGAGGTCATAGTGAAAATTATAGAGCTAGGTAAAAAAAATAAAGCTTTATCAACATAAGTTATCATTCTTATGTAGAAGTTGAAAGCTATAAAGAAGCAAGTGGCTAAAGTAGAAATACAAAGATTTCTTATTAAAGAGAGTTTGGCTTTAGAGCAAAATGTGCATGGTGAAATGAAGGCTAAGTTGCAAGATCTTTAAAATTATATACTCAATGATGCATTTGTTACACATTACATACACATTTTTAAGATTCTAATTACAAGCAACAATGATCTTGCAAGTATATCATTAGGGAGTTTACCATCACTATAATAGGCTCATGATAAAGTCTTAGAGGCATTTCTCTCTACAATGAAATTAAATGAATCTTAGCCATAGCCTTACCCTATGAATGGTACTGATGATTCTTCATCTTAACACAAGCTACAAGAGCCTATCTTTATGGTGGTCAAAGACACACTATTAGACAACAAAGCTAAAAGTCATCATCTTTCACTAGTATTTTCTCAAGTTTAGACATGAGTTTCTAGACAATGATGTTCCTAATCTACTTTCATTATAAGCAAGTTCTTGTTAAAATATTTTTGTTTCTTCTTATTTATGTTATTTTAAAAAATAAAATCACCCTTAATATCTTTGTTTCCATTTCTTTCGTCATTTTAATAAAATGTTTTAAAGAAAAAATAGATTATAGCATATTTTTTTCTTAAGAAAAAAATATTACCTTTAATAATCTTTCTTACATATGCTTTATTAAGTTAAGAATATTTTGTATAAAAGCTTAGTATTGCCTACTTGAAATGATTTAAATGTAATTCTATTTAGGTAATTGTAATTATTCTCCAAAATTGCTAACAATGAAATTTTTTTCTTGATTCTATGTTAAGTTATTAGTGGGGAAGATACTATTTGGTCATTAGTAAATGTATAATTTTAGATCACTTAAAATATTAAGAGTCACAAGTGGGTTCATTATAAAGAAAAGCAAACATGAATGTTTGCAATGTTAAGAATGAGGAATGGTGTTAAGCTTTGGTACTTCTGTTCAGCTTAACATCTTCAAAAATGTCTCTATGTTTTTCAAAGTGAATTTCTATAAATCACCATGTATGGTGGTAGACCATCACAATGAAATTAACGTCGACAACATGATTACTTACAAGATTAGTTTTAACTAGTTATGACTAATTGATAAGTCATAATGTTGCACTAAAAGGCATAAAAATCCCCATATACTTATCAATAAACATAATTCACTGTTGTAAGTATGCAGAAAAGAATTAGTATTGCATCATACTAGGAAACTATATTAAAGTAAGATTCATATTATTTTAAAACTAAGAGATGATTACATTACTTGTTATTTTAAATCCAATATTATTTTATCCTACAAAATAATATAAATCATGTTAAAATAATTTTAACATTGAAGTTTCTATTTTCTTGGACCTTATTACTTTAATTATCACATGAAATTTCAACAATTTGAAGGATAAAAGCTGAAATTCTAGAAAATATTCATGTTTTTTCCTATCTTAAGAGTTTTTGGCATTAAGGATATATATTTTACACAAGTTTTATTATTCAATTGAAGTCAATTTATATGTTAAATTTAATGTAGTGGAGCTTCTCTCACAATTTCATTTTATTTCATTCATCCAAGTTAAATTCTAGGACATTTGATGTTTATAAGCCCATGGGGCATGTTTAAATAATAATGCTTTTGTTAATAGGAAAAATATAAGAAATTCCTCTTATATTTTAATCTTATTTAAAGGTGTTGGTGTTCAAATTTATTTTAGTTATGTTGTAATTATAATATAGGTTAGTTTCACAATCTTTGTCAATTTGCATGCTAAGTTGTTATGCATGTCTAAGATTTCTATTACTTGATGTTTTGCAAAATGTCATCCATGTTTTCCATGAAGTTGTAAGCTTAATTGACCCTTTGAATTCAATATTTTAAATGGAAAATTTTATTTTGGACATGACTATGTGATTGCAATCTAATCATGACCTAGTTTTGAGCTCATGATGAATTTTTGATTTTTCCTCTATAGATTGTGACTCATAGTTTACTTGTAGTCTATAAAGCAACTTATGATCATAATAGTGGAATTTTAAGCTTCTTCTTTTTATTTATACTATGACCTATAGTCCACTTATAGTGACTACTCTAACTTACACCATGATTTATAGTTGCCTTGCAATTGCCAAAAATCAATATAATTTTTTTCTAGCCTTCCTCAACTCCAAATAACTTAGAATCTCTATTATTTGATAGTTAATATTGAGCTTGTCATATCTACATTGACTCAACAAAGACCTAAAGAAATACATGATATATTTTAGTGTGTAGTAGGCTAACTTTACCTTTATCACATTAGGAAAGTTTCAAAACAAAGTAGAGAAAATACTAGCTTCCACCTACTCCTTATATGAGGATAAGGAACATGCTCATGATATTATTAAATAAATATTTCATATAAAGAGGGCCAATAATAAGTTTTACAAAGGAAAATATACAAACCAAAGGAAAGTGGTGTAAGATCTAGTTTAAAGATTAATTAAAAGATGTATCATTTACATCAAAGAATCTTTATTTAGTGATTTTTTAAAGATATTCTTTAATATCAAACTATTAGAGTCATAATAATGAAATAATTATGAAGAATGAAGAATTTTTAAATTTGGAGTACTTTATTGGATTCTATGTAGATTGTAAATGGATTGTGGATCATGGTGATGAATTTTGATAAGGTCTTAAGTTGAGCATACTTCATAATTGATGAAACATTTAATAGGAGGACTATGATCTATGATATCATAGATGAAATATTATAGCTCAATATATGATGTAGTGGGCCATGGTCATGCTTATAAATATGAGCCCACCATTGTGCCAAATCATAAGTTTTTACTAACCATTAGTGAAATTCTTCTAGTTTATTTTCTTGAAGATAAAGCTAGTTGTGAATGCCAATAGTGGTGAATTATAGTTGCATGACATCTTTATGTAAGTGGATTGTTCTTAGCCATAATTCATGAATAGCAATAAATATTAAGATTTTTCTTTATCATTGCAGCATTACACATAGAATAGATTTAATTTTACTTTGTCATTTACATTTCCTAAGTCATTTAATATTACCATGTTCATTAATATAGGTGAAATAAATATAACTAGTTTCAAGTGTAAAGTGTAATTGTTTGATAGCCTAGTAGTGACTTTACTTGATTCACTCAATAATAAAGTTGTTAATCTTAGTAACAGTTACATTAGCCTAGGATATGTATAGTAAGCCACGACTGGATACTTATCTCCAATAGGCTAGAATAGCTTTACATTATTATTTTCCTTAATTAATATAATTCATATTATTTTTCACTATGTTTACCCTTAGCATACTTAAAGCCAAACAACATCATTTAATCATATACCTCACTAAGAGTTAAACTATGTGTTTTTTCACTTCACTAAATCCAAGTGAGAAGATAACAATAACAAACTCATTATTAACGCACTAGTATATTTACATTGTCCATCCATAGATTACAATCTAGTCACACGTAAACACTTTTAACTTGTATGGTTGAGTGTTGGAGTTCTCTACTACTCATTAGCAGCAAAGGTCACATTAGCTATTTAGTGTAGAATATAAATTCTAGAAAGTAAATTACAAGGAAAGAAAATACTAAATTCAAAGTGCCGCAATGTAATTGAGAATCAATCTTGATATTTATTACTAAACATGATTACATTATGACATGACTACTTGAATAAGATTGTTGGAATACTAATTCAATCTCATGAAAAAATGATTGAAGATTTTGTTAGAAGAATGAAAAGAATTTAACTTGCTTGAATAAATGAAGTAATACATATTCCATATATTAAAAAAAAGATTAAGGAGGTGTCCATTTATTGGTTATTCTATACCAATAGATCATTAGTGATAGTTACAAAGAGTCATATGACCAAAAATGAAAAAGATGTGATGGTATGATAAACTAAAATGAAGTAGGAGATTCAAAAAAAGACCATGGTGTGTTGGAATACACAAAGATGTGCATGTATTGAAAACTGTTGTAGAAAACTAAAGCAACCACAGTTATGAAGAAAAAAAGTAAAGAAAGTGAAATGGAAGCCAAGTCAAATAGAGATTCCATGCAAAATATTGTGAGACTTCCTACTATAGACATATGTGAAGCAAGTTTCTTTGGTTCATAAACATGTGGATCAAAATACATATTATTTATCTTACCAGATATTATACATAATAATTGTGTATAACTCAACTTTTATAAAAGAATTTTATTGCTTTGATTTATTCATTTTTTTTATTCAAGATCTTAGTATAAATGAATGATTCATTGATATTGTATCAAAGTTAAATCCCAAGAAGAATGATGAAAGTAAAAGTAAGAAGGGAAAGGAGACTCTTAAGAAGAAAATTGATTAAGAAAAGAAGATTAAAGTATTAAATAAGGAATTATAGAAACTTATCCTTGTAGAGAAATAAGAATAGAAGAACTTTGATGGAAAAGATGATTATCCTAAAAAATATTCATTTGAAAAGATCCAACTATTGGATATGGGTAGAGATGATGAAATTATTGTTGGGTATCAATGAGCTTTGGGATAGTGAAGTTTCCCAAAAAATCTCCAATAGATGAGTATGATATGATCTAATATTATATTATACTCTAGCTAGTGGTATATGCTAGTGTATTCAAATGCCTTTAATATACTTTGAATCATTGGGCTTGTATATATAATGTATACTTTAATTTTGTGTATCTTGAGATTTGATTTTTGAATCCCCTAATTATCATTTTATTTATGATTAGTATTCGCTAATATATTTTCTTATAAGCTTATGTATAATATGCCTTGGAACTACTTATGTATTAGTAAGACTTGCTACATGATTTATTATATCTTGGTGATATGCTTCTTGAGGTTTGGATCTTGAACCTTATTCTTGTTATATATTATTATTGTATTTTTAATTATTTTTTGGTATTTTCTAATTCTTGATGCTTCTTTTGAAATATTAGTTGGAAGATGGTGGTAATCCATTCCTAGTAATTTATGCTTATAATTATTTATATATTTATATTATTTAAAGGTTTTTTTAAAAATGTAAGTATATAGTAAGATTTAAAGGCATGTTAAATATTTAATTGAGGTTTGTTTTAGTTTTTCTCTTATTTTATCTTAGGCATTAGAAACCCATTCTTGTGCGATGTAGACTATATCTAGTATCTCTTGACAACTTGAACCCATGATCATAGTTATAGATGGATCATTTAAAACCTAATATAGATGCATATGACCTAATATTGCAATTAGATTATTATTCTTAAAATTATGCAAACATTATATTGTGCCTTTAAATAATTATCAATTATGGCTCTACTTTAGAGAGAGTTTTCTCTTTCTCTTTACAAGGAATTCTTTAGTAGGAAGTGAAAACTCATGAGGATGCTTCTAAAGGACAAGGCTTGATCCTTTTTCTACCTAAAAGGAAAGGTTTTTAAAGATTAGTTATAAGAATGAAAACCTAAAGATATATCTCTAAAATTAGTGGGATTTTTCTTTATATTCTTTCTTTGTTGATTTGATGTACTTTGAATATTTTAAAATTATTTTTTATTTTTTGGGTCTAACAACCCCCTTTCTCAACATTAAGTGTGAATCTCTCTCTTTCTCTCAAAGTGAATCTCTCAAAGGTTTCATATATGAACATGTTCTTGCTTGGAAAGTCATTACTTTCATTTGATCTTCCAAGATCAAGGAAATGGTTCTTCTTCAGGTAAGGTTCTTTACATTAGTTTTTGAATCTTGATATCAAATTTTTCTTAATTTTGATATCCTAATATGTGAATTTAATATATGTGTATTGTAACAACCATATCTTGCATGCTTTTCAATCTTTCTTAATTGCTTTTTAACATTCTATGAAAACTTCTTCCTATGTTAATGATAGTAGTAGTATCAATGGACATCATGATTTGAGATCATGACAAAACTAAGAGTTGAGATGAAAATATAGTATGTTATGCAAATCAACATGACATAAATAGTGAATGAAAAAAATGATAACATCTAATAATGGGGGTTAGCTAATATTTTGGGTGTGTATGGGCACATTCAAAGTGTTAGAAAGCTAGGAAAGAAATGATTAGACTATTGATATTAGTTAGTTGGTCATAATAAGTTGACACTGGAGTTGGACCATTCACTTAGTATCATGCAATTACTATTAGTAGGGTTTTATTAGTTAACATGATTTGTAGAGGGACAACTAATGTGGTAACACTAAGTATTTTTCCATGGTAAATATGATTTAAAGGATTTTATCAATCTAATAGTGTGCTACTTGGTTGATTGGTCATGGTAAAGTAAATTTATAAGATTTTGTTAACCTAGTGGCATGTGGACTTGTATCAATACACCTTAGATGATAGTGATTGTTAGGTCTTTAGGATAGTTGTAGGATTAATTCTAGCCATAAATGTAATCTAACTATTGGACATTCATGAGGGTGGTATAAAGAGGTAAGGTTTCTCAACCAAGAGGTCTTAATGGCTAGTTTAAGTTAGTATTAGCTTTATAGTTATTCTAATGTCTAATGCTAGAAACTCATGGGAATATCACTAGTAAATGCAAGTCATGGGTTAATGATAGTTAATGCATTAATAATGTTGATTAACAATTAGGCTAATGATATTTGCTATTGGTTCTAATGGTGTGCTTTGTAGCATGGGCTCCATCTTCCTACTTCATTTTGGATGGTACCAATGTGATTTTTTCTATTCTGTAGTTGTTGTAATCCTTCTGGCATGTGCTTCATGCTAATTATAGTTGAAGGCTTAGGTTGAGTTTTCAAGTGATGATGCACATAGGAGATCAAAGTACATAATAGAAGTAATGGTGCAGTGTAGATGAAGGATTCAAGCATTGTTGCATTTTTGAAGTCATGTTATGGATTTGTAAAATGGCCATTGAAGTTACCTATTGTATCTCATGTAAAATTTGTATATAAAAAACTTTTATTTGAGATGTTGGTATAATATAACATGGATATTATGAAGTGCTTATTCTTTATGACTTGTTCAAGCATGCTTATTAAATGATAAGGTTTCATATTATTTGGTATTTTGAAGTTTTCCATTGATTCATTTTGGGATGTTAAGTAATTCATATGAATTATCTGGATTTTTAAGTAATTAATTGATGCCCCTTAAGTGGTTCCATGTGTTCTAGGATGTGACATATGAAATATATAGATAAAACTTGATCAATTAATTGTCAAACTAATAGTAAAAATTAACAATATTAGATTTGAATTAAAAAATGGTGGGATATATTTAAATGAAGTAGATATGAAGAAATTAAACTTGATGTCTTAACAAAAGAATGCAATATGATGGTAAAAAGCCTTGGAAGTTGTGGATTTAAGATTAGACTATGTAACACTTATTGCCTTGTAGTTGCAAGAAAATAAAATGAAGTAAGAAGAAAAAGAAGTTGAAAAAGTCATGAGTGCCTAAGATAAAAGAAAGAATTTTAAGAGTGATAAAAGGAATAATTTTTAAAAAATGGACAAACCAAAGAATGATTATACATATTTTATTTATGAAAAAAAGGAATATAAGTACAAAAATTATTAGTTTAACCTTAAGAATCTAAAGGTCAATTAAGTTTAACAAAAGATGATGCAGAGAATAATGAGAAATAAAGGTAAAATAACATAAAGAATTGAACCAAAACTAGATCAAATAAATAGAGTGATAAGTAATCAAATATCAAATTGTAGGTGATGTGTTACCTTCCTTCAGTGATTTCATGAAAAAAAAAGATGATTCATATGGAATGGGTGATTAACTCGAGATGAAAAAGACATATCACTATGAATAAAAAGGTATTTAAGTCCATGAATCCATATGTAAGTAGAGGAGATACTATTTTAATAGAAGATTTATGTAGCTACAAAGAAGTTAGAGAGGTTAATGCAGAAATCAACCAAATAGCCATGAGAATTGATGACATATAGTATGTCTTAAAATTAAAATGACATAACCTATCATTTGTTAAACTAGTGAGATTAGAAAAATATGTATTGTTTACAAAGGATCAAAATCATCAAGTCCATTATAAGATCATAGATAAAATTAATACTAAGGAAATAATGAAGTGTTTAACCTCAATTTGTTGACAAAATTAGTATATTTTGTTACATACAACCAATCTGAAAATGAATTATGGCTTGTCAAATTTGGACACATGAGTATCATTTATATGAAGAAAATGTAACTTCTCACCATAGGACCCCATGGTATTATGTTATGTTTATTATATGTGTGATTAGACATTGATGAGTCATCCTTTTGTGACCTCAACGTCAGGACTAAGCACCGTCGGATACTTGATGTCATCTCATCTAGATCTCGCCTATAAATACTACACTTGGGCTCCTAGATGAGACAACATGTAGAGCATAGGAATTAGGGAGATAGTTTTAATTTTCATTTTCTTCTCTTTTAAGTCTATTATTCCTAGTGCATGATGTTTGTAATTGTATGACATCTTTGTTTAAGTGTGATGTACTTGGACACATTACATGATTGGCAATAAACATTGAGATTACTTTCATCATTGTAGCATCCACTTAGATTATTGTTGCTTTAATTATTTATTGCTTTCTTTAGTTAAATATTTTCATTTATTGTCATTTACTATTCCTGTTATTAAGCAGAATGTGTATGCCTTAATCACGAGTGTTTAAGTGTAGATACTTGGTAATCCAGAGGTGTATAGTTTGGCACAGCTAGTGACATACGCTTGGCAATCCCAAAAGTAGTCTCACGAAGTCCAAGACATGTACGAATGATTAAGTGTGGATACTCATTGCCATAGGCTAGTTAGATTTTATTTTCCATTATTCATTAGTTTAATTAATTTATCTCTTTATTGTCATCAAGAGTAGCATATAATTAGGAACAACATCATATGCCTCAATTTGGACTAAACCATATGTGACAAAGCTACTACTAGTCCAAGTGGGAAGATAGTGAATTGTGATCAAAGCATAAGGATCTAGGTGCCACAACTAGTCCCATCCATGGAATTTGACCAGATTGTATGTGAACGCTTGTGATTTATATGGTTGAGCATAGGAATACCTCGCTTCTCATCATTGGCGATATTTTCAAGGATGGTGTTAATTATCTAGATTAGTTATATTATATAAGATCATTGTAAAAGGTATTAACGATGTATCTTTCATATAGTATTAAATCACACATTGTAACCAACAACAATGTCTCTCCCAGATGGAAATGAAAATGCACTATATAGTGAACACATTCATTGGAGAACTAATGAGATATACAATGAAGAAAATTGGAGTGATCAACCTTATGCAAGGGTTCTTATGATCATGACCACCTTGATGACACTCAAAGACTAGATTCACCTAAGGTAGAAAATCTTAGAGGAGATGACATAACTCTTGAATTAGGGGAGGCCTCAAGGCCTAAGACCTCCTCGAAAAGTAGAAATCATAAATTAAGGAACCTTGGGGAACATCATAATAGCCATGGAAACTCTTCCAGTTCCTCATCTTCCTCTTTCCCTTCAATGTCTAGTTCTAACGAAGATGAACATAGGTATATAGATTGAGCTTTATTAAAGGGTCAGACTAAAAACAAGAATTGAACCCATGGGAAGAGTCAAAGAGGACACCATGAACATAGGAACTTCCCTCACAATTTGTTTGATGATGATGACCTTTGTTGGCCATTAAGAGACTAATGCATATCACAGAGGTCATTAAGATATCTCGTAGGCATTGTAAAAAGAGTCAACTACCTAAGCTTGACATGAATAATATTCTGAAATTTGTAAGAGGCTATGATTTAGATCTGTAACATCATTTAGAAGCCTTCCATGATGCTTGTGCTAACTATAACATTGAAAGTGGATGAAAAGGCTTAAGCTCTTTCCCAGGATACTAATTGATAGAGCCAAAGTATGGTATCAATCGTTGAGACCCAATTCAATCCAACAATGGTGTACAATGATAGAACTTTTCAGCGAGAGATACCAAACCTATAAAAGAGTGTCCAATCTAAGGAGACAAATCCAAGAGTAGAAACAAGAACAACATGAACCCTTGGAGATGGCCTTAGATAGATATTATGCTTTACTAAATCAATGCATGGGCCATGGTTTCTCTAAGGAAGTGCAACTTTACCACATCATAGATGGGCTTTGTAATGAAACAAGGGAAACCCTTGGGATGTATGTCCTAGGGTAACTATATGAGCTCCAAGCCCATCAGACCAAAGAGATAATAGAGCATGTGGAAAAAATAAGAAGGAGAGATGTGTAAGTGGAAGAATGTTGAGAACAATTAATGGGACCCAACTCTTTAATCGAAGGAGGTCCAAATTTATGATAAGGAAAATGAAATTACTCTTGTTAAGGTGATTGTGCAATGAACTTTGCTAACAAAGAAGTTTATTGATGATCTAGAAGCAAAGTTTAATAGGATGTGTAAATAAATAGAGGACACAGAACCAAGAAACAGTTAGGAACACTTTTCGACAGACGAGAAAAGTGGCTAACAAAAGTCAGGCTAAAGACTCCACTACAAATGAAGATGACGAATGCGACTTATGCATATATGAACATTCAAGGGCTAATGCCCTATATTTTTTCATCTATAGGAGTATTGGGTAGGTGCCTTAAATCCAAAATTTATGCAAAAGCACATGCCTGGGAGACTTCCTCTCCCATAGGATAATTATTGACAATCCCACAACTGATCATACCATCCTAGGGGGACTTATCACCAGCCTTAATATAGTCATCAACCATAGTGGCAACAACCACAGTCGTGGGGGAGGCCACCACCACATTAGCCATATCTACTAAAAATGCATGGCTATTATGTTCAACACCTTGTTTCTCCAACTAGTTTTGCATCCTTTACTTCTAATCACCACTACCACTCTCCTAAGTACCATCAATACATGACATCCCCTAAAGGATCACCACCACATGCTTCTTACCATTCAACTTACCCTCGATATTCTCATAATCCACCACCTTATATGCAATTACCAGTAATTTAGGAATGTCTAGGCCCACCATATCAACAAATGCATGTCACTTGTGTTGTAAATGTGCATAGACATGCTGACACCAGTGGGTCCCAACTGCAACATCAGAAACATCCCTTCTGGAGGAAAGGTCGTAAGCCAAGGCAAACCATGCATGGACCCACCACATCATCCAAGCCAACACAAGGCCAACCTAGCATGTCACCTTCCCTATCTCAACCAATGTCCTTTGACCATACACAAGGGCCATCATTTGCTTGTACTTCAATCTCACATTTAACCAATGAATGTACAAATGTGGGGAGACAAATGAATCCATGCATACCATCTCATGCTCAAGGGTGTAATCATGGGTCAGTCATCCATAATGTTAACACACCTCATATTCTGATCCACTATACATATAACCATCAAGTGTGTGACCAAAAATTTTTCAACTCAACCACCACACCATCAATAAGCACCCAGTGGCTAGGGCATGAAGGATTCCCAATGTTTTATACATTCATGGATCCTATTCATCCACTTACTAATCATAGCCATGATCAAATGTTTGGTCATGGGGGTTACCCCCCATTCTAATCTTCAATATTTTTAAGTGCTTTTTATCTTTTTGTTTTATAATTTTTTATACTTTTCCTATTTTTTCTACTTTTTTCTAGTTGTCATTTTAATTTTCTTTGTATGTAATCTCACTATTGACATTGTTGCCCATTGAGGTGAGGTTTTTTCTCTAGGTTGTCAAGTCATAAGGGACTAATTATTCAGAAATTGAGACCACGACATCCATTCACCCATTCCACTAATAAGAGGTTCTTGCTCTAGTCATAATGGCAATCTTTTTCATCAACCAACTTAATAATAAATCTATAATCATTGTGTTTAAATGGAAGAGTGCAAAACCAAGGTGGAACATCAAGGAGATTTGTGGATCCTCTTTGGCTACTTTTGTATGTTCTATCAGGTTGAGAAGGTTGTAACCATATCCTTGTAGATCTAATGAAAAATGAAAGTAAGAGCAACTTTAAAAGGCACTGAATAAACTTCTACAGGTTCCACTAGAAAGACATGTACCCATGCTTGAAGGTTGGCAACTTCTTAGAGCCATAAACAAAATATGCAATTATGCCATAATATGCTCCTCCCTTAAAAAAAATGACAAGTGATATTACTCCTTGCAACTTTGATAGTCTTATGGTTGTCTATCAATGGGATGAAACGATGCAGTGTCACTAACAAGTGGTTTGGACTTGGTTTGAATCTTGGAAAGAAGGATACATGGTTATTTAACCATTAATACCACACAAGATTTCATTATGACCATTGTACGACACCTCTTGTCCTGATTTCTACGATCCCTTCTACAATCCATCTCATCTTGTTGTCTAGATGTTCATAACTTGTGATTTTGTGTAACATGGAGTGATAATCTTAATTTTGTAATTTTAGCATGTGTGTCTTTTGTTTCACAGGTATGTGTTGCACTCAACCCCTCTAGTGCCTACAAACATTATAGGTGTGGTTACATAAGGGCATCATAGACTAGAGCCTACTTTGGGGAGGACCCACTTGTGTAACTTTTGTGACTTGTACTTATTTACTATGCACACATCATTTTTTACCTTCCAAAAATTCAAACTTGTTTCATCCTAGTGTTTCCCTTATCAAAAATTAATCTATCCCACAATCAAGCTTTCAACACCCTTTTTCTTACTCATTTTCATGCTTTTAATGTTGATGACTTCACCTTATCCTGCTTTTGGTGCCTCCACTTAATTTTCCACTTACCTAAACTGCAAAATTTAACTTTCAACCTTCTCATTAAACCTAGAGCTTCCATTTGTATGTTCATTGGCCCCATTAAATTGAAATTTTTGGACTTCAACATCGGGTCCAACCTGACGTCAGGTTCAAAAATACTATAAATATGATCCCTGTGGAAATCATAACTACATTTTTCTCATTTTCTACTAGGGGAGTTATTAAAATGTTTTCTTGTCACTTAGAGCTTTGCGCCTCCATCTTCCACTTATGATATCTAGCTCTTTCATGCTTTGATTTCCATGCCATTTGAATCTATCTAAACCTAAAGTGTTCAGGGGGGGGGGGGGGGGGGGGGG
>MNCI01000852.1:564577-637298 GCA_015680685.1 Gnetum montanum
GGGGGATGGTGGGGTTTGGGGTAGTGCTTGCATGTAAAATTTATGCTGATTTGCTAAAATTTGCTATTACTCAAAAGGTATCATAAGGGTAAGGATGTTAAAAAACCTTAGGAATTATAATGCAAAATCACTAACGATAATGCTAGATGTCCAATTTTTTCTAACCCTAAACCCTAACACTTGATTTTTGCTTGATTGTAGATGCCCAAAAAGAGGTGCTTAGGGTGAACCCTCATAGAAAGGTACTAAATGTCCATGTGGTGGCCACAGTTAGCAATGAGAACATGAGGAACATGCTGAATTGAATGCCCAGTCTTTTAGTATCCATCAAGAGGCCCCTGCTATTGAGTAATTAGCCCAAGGAGAGGTGGAAGAAGCATTGGCCCTTGAATAGGGATAACGTCTCACATTGCCCCAATTGCCTTGATGCCAGCTTAAAGAAATCCACATTGGCTTCAGTCATTGTGGAAATGAACTTTGGTCCATTCATGGAGTTTGCTCTAGAAGTGGTGTGAACGCAACTCAAAGCATCCCCATTATGGCCTATCTTGTCTGATAGTGGTGAATGGTACCTAGGAAAAGTTCATTAATTATGGCATAACAAAGATGAGGAAATCATTATTAATATTTGTAGGGTGACTATCTCTTACTCATTCAAGGACATTGCTATAGCTCTTAACCTGCCCAATGAAGGAGCCAAGGTTTCTCACTTGTCCACTAGATCTAACCACAAAATAAAGAAATTATGGTTAAGACTGGCATATGATAAAGTGGACAAGTCATATCATGAAATGAATTTGGAAGAGAGAACCTACTTTATGATTGGAATGTACCATCTATTTTCTACCAAATGGCTCAATCGAACTTCAACTTATGCAGCTAGGGGAAGTTCCATTCTAATGGAAAAATTTGTAGTCAACCTTCCCCAATATTACTTCATAGAAATCCAATGGTGGCTCAAAGAAATGAAGTTAGGGAGACCAACACTTCCATTTTCCTATCTAATTAGAAAGTTGTGTAAGCACAATGGAATCTTGGGATATACTAATGATATCCCTAGGAAGGCTTAGCACGCCTCCTTCACAGAACTCCTAAAAATCATAGCACCAAGAAAAGATTCTGGTGAGGAGCAAGAAGCTAAAAAGGAGGCAAAACTAAGAACAGAAATGCAAAAAGATCTTGAGCAATGTCCACACGCATAAGCTTTGCCACTGCTGCTGTAGAATTATAGACAATCGATGAGCCACCTACAGAGAATCGTTGAAATTGGTAGATGGGGAAGTACAAATGAGGCCAATATCTTCTAGGTTATGTATGATGTCGTATAGTCCATCATATCAACTGATCCATTAAGGGAAGAGATTTCAATTTAGTCAGAAGAAGGGGGATTCCTATGATCATGCTAGATCTCTGGAAACACTACATCCTTTAAAATGACATTGGAAACTATAGAAGGTGCCATAGTCATGGTGCTACAACACGAGGATGTAGTGGATGTAGTAGAGGTGATCACTAATCACATCAAGGAGTTGTTCAATGTTCCTATTGTGCCTCCAACTAATCTGGTAGGAACTAGAAATGCACAAATGTTGGCCAAGACCTCAATGGCTCCTGCGATGCATGAGGACATGCTTGATTGCCTACTACAGATTGGTCACGTAATGACAACTCTATTTGACATCCCCAGTCATCTCACTATAGCATAGTCAGACCTCATCAGCACCAAAGGAAAGTTGGTCATGATGGAGCTTAGGGTAGAACATGTAGAAGTTGAGGTACAAAGATTACAAGAAGAGTTGGTTTCCCTACATGGTAAATGATGGTATCCTACCTTTTTTGACTCATTGGACCAACTAGAGTAATTTAGGATAGAGGAACTTACCAAGCTAGAAAAGGAGAGAGTAGCTGTGGAGTGAGAGAAGGAGATGGAAATTTGAAATGCCTCTATGGTAGATGTGTAATCTCACATGTATAAAAAGGCACTGACTACTATCTAGAAGAAAATAAGTAGCTCATTGTAGAGAATTCCCAGTTGACCACTATAGAAAGACAAAAGAACATCTTAGAAGAAAGTGTTCACCAGTTGCGAGAATAATTAGTGAGGTTCAACCAATATATAAGTAGATTGGCCTAGGAAAATAGAACCCTTTCCATGGAGGAGGTACATGCTATTCACCAAAAGTCAACAATCGAGCTCAGTGCATCACAGAACGAGGCCAAAAAGCATGAAAAATTAAAAGAATGCTTCCATGACCAAGTTGGCATGTATAAGGAAATTAATGAGAAGGAAATAAAGATGGCTAAGGTCCACATTAGTTCCTTGTCATTATAGAATTCTAAATGGTAGGCCATCTTGGATAGTTATGCCATGGTCCAACAAGCGGAAGTCAAAAACAAAGACTTGCAGATAGAGAATTTAAAAGAGTACATGGTGTTGGCTAACCTTAGATATGACAACCTTGCCATGTTAATAGTAGGTCATCCCCGAAGTAAGTTGGAAAAACAAGTGATGACCACCTATGCATTATATGAGAAAGAGTTTGCAGATTGAAAAGATGCTTTGCAAAAGTTACAGGTGGCAAACTCAGAGTTGGAGGTGGTCAAAGCTAGTTATCAAGGATAGAAAGATGTAGCCTCAAACTTGGCTCACAAATTGATGGATTATCATGAACTCAAAGATAAAGCTAGGGCTTTGAGGAAGAACGATGGTAGTTTGCAGCATGATATGTAAGCGTGAATCAAATGTTCCTACAGCTACCATGTCCTTGGAATGTATCGGTACTAGCACACATCAACATTATGGCCTAGACAATGCATGACCCAAGGATGGAGGAAGAAAAGTTGCAAGCTTTGCTCAATCGATACAAGTTTTAATGGCTTGGTGATAAAGGGAAGCAATCAATGGAAGAGCCACTGACTCCAGGCACTACTTGAGCTTCTCAATCTTGTTTTTGTTTTTTTTTGTAATAATGTGTTCCATTTTTGTATTGAACCATTGAAACAAGCAAAGAGTCAATTATTTTTTTTATTATTTAAGTTAGTCAATAATCCCATGCCTACCAATATCTTGTAAAGAACTTGTTCCTCATTTTGTTTAACTCAAGGATGAGTTTTCATTCAGTTGTGAGGGTATGATGAGTCATCCTTTTATGATCTCGACATTGGATATGTGATGTCGAGACTCCAACGTCATGTACCCAACATCGGGGCTAATAAGTGACGTTGGATACCCAATGTCACCTCATCTGGATCTTGCCTTTAAATACTAAACTTGGGCTCCTAGATGAGACAACATGTAGAACATAGGAATTAGGGAGATAGTTTTAATTTTTAGTTTCTTCTCTTTTAAGTCTATTATTTGCAGTGCATTGTAGCGATAAAAAATGTTGGTGTTTGGAACACTGAGAGGTCACTGGGTGTATAGCCTAACCTCAGATTCGTGCGAGGGCCATGCTAGAGTAAACGAAAATGCGGTGCCTTGAATGGTCTGGTCAATTAGACAAGGACTTAATCGGTGTACAATAACCTTTCGTAAACAATTGTTTTAAAGATGTTATGTATAACTTAAGTGATGAACATAAACTGATAGAAAATGATGCAAAATATGGTAATAAAAAAACGAAATGAAACAAGGTTGATTGAGAGAGTGCATCACCTCAAAATCAGGGGATTTGATCTTTGTTTGGTTGGAGAAGGTGTAAAACTGATGCGCAGTATGGATAGACATAACTTACAACACAATGGTATGGTCACAGTTCCTTGACTACTTCCAATGGTCTGTTGATAGGAATTGATGAGCTGATGCTTGCTGAGCTACTAGGGTTTGCTATTCGTTAGCCTTTAGCTTAACAACCTCTTTGCCAAAGCCAATCACTAGAAAGTTGAATGCCAAAATGCAAATCACAAGAAAGCCAAATGCCAAAATGCCAATTTTCGAAGCCAACCTTTTGAACATTGTTCGCTGGGATATTTATAGGGCCAAGAGTGGGAGAAAGATGTGGTTTGAATGCCACGTGTCTTAGGTCCCACATGGACCATACTATGAATGTGCCATACTACTATGTAGCGCTACGCTGCAACATTACACTGGCATGCTACGTTGCAGTGTAACATTGAATGTGAAACCTACTGTGTTGTGACCATACCATTCAAGCTGCATGTGTCCAAAATCCAGGTAACTGCCATGTTTATTACAAAGAATGCCAACAATGAACGCAAAGTGGAGCTTGTGCTCCAGGACTACATCTTCCCTACTCTTGTGAGTAGGGTCAAGTGTAGGAACAACTTTGGGAATTAACAAAGGGGTGCAAAACAAAGAAAACTATTGATCTTGCCTGTTGAAGAGATGCTAGAGTAGAAATGACCATTGTCAATAAGTTTTAAAGCTAATCAGAAATGTCTTAATGCTTCCATATGAGTGTTATGATATTTACGCTACCCAGTGTATCGGTGTAGCATAAACACCCGCATGCTACGTTGTGCTACACTGTGTAGTATAGCGTAGCATAGTGACCAATCTTGAGAGAAATCTCGTCTGAAAATCGAAGATACTTGTCTAAGGCTTGGCTAGGCAAGCAACTCCTATAATTAACAACCTTGCCTTCCATGTTGAAAGGTCCTAGGACCTATAGAGTTCATCCTTGGGACACTTTTGTGCTTCGTGTCCTTACTACATCGTGCTACGCAGTGTAGCGTAGCACAGCGTAGCAGCTAGTGTGACATGCATCCTTGCTTGATTTGCAATGCTTTTTCAAGAAACTTTGCTTGGGGCCTGAGGGTGAAATGGGATAGGTAGTTTTGAAGGTCAGAGCATGTCCAAGTGCAATTATTTTACTGGAACCACTTAGTAGAGGACCTTCATGCATTTTGACCCTACTACGCTGTGCTATGTTGCGTATCGTAGCACAACATAGCACCCAGTTTAGCTTGGATTCTGACTCATTTTGCAATCATTTTGTTATATTGCTTGGCATGCCCAATAGCCTAACACTTGGTAACCTAGTAGCATCATAATGAGTTCATGATGTGTATGAAATATGGGCCTAGACACTTATGATAGGATATAGACTAAGGAATTAGATAGTTACTTAGACTAGTTCCCAATTAATCACTTTATTTCATACTTAGACTTAATCAAATAAAATATAAAATTAATAAAATTCATGTGCCTTGGTTTGCACTTAACCATACACTTGCACCTACACAAGTGAAGCCAATAAGATAATGATCATGTTCTTAGGTCACTATCTGAGCTATTAGCATTTGAAGAGCTAAAGTATATGAAATTTGACCAAATTGCTAGTACAATTCTTGTGATTCGTATGGTTGGGAATAGAGACTACTTACTGCTCATCATTGGCATTATTGTTGAGGTTTTTAGTTAGCTACGTGCACTACCTAGGAAAGATAGTGAAACCATTCACTGACATTCTAAAAAGAACTTAACACTAGTACCATTAAGATAAAGAAACATAACAAATGCACATTGTATTTTCTTAATCACTCATATGGATTCTTCTTGAAGGGAAGAATCTCTACCATTATTCATAGGTGAATCCAATCAAAGATAGGAAGGCCACAAGACACCTGTGCTTCAATGGTTTAAGGTAGTCTACACTCATCCGGATGCCTACACTTTGGACTTCACCGTCATCCTGCACTAGGATGAGTAGCTATGATGGAGGGACATGGAAGGTAACATTGTGTTGCCTCTCAACTGATCTATTCTTGCAATGTTGCTAAACAATCTCATCAAGTTGGGCATTGTAGAACTCAAAGTAGAATATGAGGTTTAGGATCATGCTTATTGGGATTATCATTCCATGGAAGCACAAAGAAAGAAAGATCGACAAATGGAGGCTAGATATGAGGCCTCAAAAAGCAAATGGTTCTCTAATCAGTTATTCCTGTAGACACATAAAGAAGGCAAGGACTTCTTTTTGGGTGCCTCCTAATACATAGAATCCTCTATCTTTTTGATGAGGATACCCTTAACTAGCATTTTTAGTCCACTGTGAATAACCCTAGTTCTAGGAAGAATGGATTCCAAGATCAGGGGGCTTCAAAAAAGGGGTGGTCAAGGTAGGAGCAATGACATGCACCAAGAAAAGGAAAAACATGATGATCAGAGCAAGGGTCAAAGAAGAGAAAGTAGTAGGCATCGTTCTCCTTCCTCTTCACCTTCATCATCCTCATCATCTTCCTCCTCCAACTTTGATTAGAGTTGTAGAGGCAACAAAAATCATGATGGAGATGAATAGTGGGATAGGAATGATCGCAGATCCCATTGAGATAGCAGAGATTGTGGACATGAGAAATAGGGAGATGATCATCATAGAGAGTAAAGGAACAATAGGACTCATCATAGGCATCATGGTTATGATAGGGATCACTAAGACTACTATGACTATGATGAGCCCCTACTAGCTACTAAGAATATGTTGAACATTGCAAGGGCTATTAGAATACCAACTAGGCACATGAAGGATAGCCAAATCAAATGGTTGGATATGAATGATATCCCCAAGTCTTAGGGGAAATATAATTTAGATCCAAAAAATCACCTACAAGCCTTTCATGATGCCTATGCCTTGCAGAATGTGAAGAATGATTGGCAAAAGCTAAAACTATTCCCAAGGATACTCATCAAAGAAGTGAAAATTTGGTAGTGGTTCTTGGAATTGGAATCTATTCAACGATGAAGTATGATGCTTGAGCTATTTAATTTCAAGTATCAAATGTACTCTAGAATGTCCAATTTGAGAAGGCAAATCCAAGGATGGAAATAGGGCACTCATGGGTCCTTGGATGTGGCTATGGATAGGTACTGCTTCTTGTTGCACCAATGTCCATGACATGGCTACTCTCAATGGGACTAATTGCATCATATCATAAATGGGCTTAGAATTGAAATGAGGAGAACCCTTGGGGTTTATGCGCAAGGGAGAATTTCTAAGCTAAAGGTCCATCACGTTCAAAGATTTATTGAGTAGGTAGCTAAAGAAGAGGGAGAGCTGAAAAAATAGGAAAGTACAAAGAAATAAAATAGGGATCCCACCCTCTGTAAGAGGGAGGTTTCTTTCTATGATAATGAGGAGGAGGCATCACTTGATGAAGTGGTACAAAGAAAAACCTTGTTGATCCAAAAATCTATCTTTGAAATATCACATAAGGTTGATAAATTATGGGACTCCTTGGATGAAAAATTCCAAATTGCTTTGAAGATTGCAAAAGAGAGTAGATATCAAGGAGGTAGTAATCATTAGAGAATGAAGAAGGAGGCTGAACATGAGCATTATAAATCTAAGGTCAAAGTTATAGTAGTTGAGGAGGTTGCGAATTTTGAGTCAAAAGGTAATGGATGTGACATATGCTAATATGAATATCCTAAGGGATGTTTCCAGGTTATGTCACACTTAGAGAAATCTAGGGTGTATGCTTTAAATCCTAAACTGGCAAAATGGCAAGCACCTAGGAGGTTGCCTTATCCACAAGGCAACTATCGATAGCAGTTCCATCATCAAACTTACTATCCAAGTGGAGTGCCACCTCAACCTCATGAGAAATACTAGTAGTGGAAACATCCATAGTTGTGGGGAATGCTACCTCCAAGGTATCAGTACCCTTATCGCCAACTTAATCCATATGGGTACTACATTCAGCAATCCATCTCTTGACATGACTCTTCTAGTCACACTTCCTTCCCACATAACTATTACCCTCTGGAATACTATAGATCACCATCACAAAGGGGGAGTTTCCATTTTCCTAATATCCTCCTCCACACTCTTCCACCCTTGCACCTCCACCTTCAACTCCTCTACCACTTGCTCCATTCATGCTAGGTGAGATACCTACCTAGCCATAACAAAGACAAGCTATGAGGGCTATAAACTTACAGTTGGCTTCTCAGTCAATTGGTTCTAACTCTAAACCTTATAAGAGACCATTCTTTATAACTAATAACCCCATGCCCTCACAAAAATCTATGGCCCTACTACTACCTCCTCTAAAATGTTTGTTGAGCTACCTTAAAAAAAAAGCACTCCCTAGTTGCATGCTATCATGTTGACCCATGGGATCATCGATTGGATTAAGGCTATCAATCTTTCCAAGAAGAGATCTAATCCTAGGAGTCCTCTTATCTATTTATAGATTATCAAATATGAACCATGTATAGCTCTTTTGAACTTAGGTTTTAGAGTTAACTTGATCTCGCAAGAAATGTACAAAGCTTGAAACGTGCCTTCCTTGAAAAAGAGAAACATCAGATTGGAGTTGGTAGACCAATCCATCACTATTCCTTTGGGATTGATGGAAGACATCATGATCACCATTTGTGAATGGTCATATTTGCTGATTTCTTGGTAGTCAATGTGGAGAATAATAAAGGAAACTTTCCTATCATCATGGGAAGAGCATGGTTTAGCATTATAGATGCACAGCTTGGAATTGGAGACCTTTCCTTGGAAATTTTCAAGGAGAATGAATTCAAAAAAGTTTTGAAGAAGAAAGTTCCATGTGAAACACCCTAAATTTTCAAGGCATTGTTGCTTCACCGGGTCTTTGGAATTCAGGCAGCATCATGGCAATTTTGTAGAAAATGGACGCTCTAAGTTTAGATTGTCTAGTTTGGCAAATTTTCTACTCTCGATGTTGATAGGCCTAATAGACTCTCCAACTTGCCCACCCGGGTAGTTCATCTAGCAGACAATCTACTTAGGAGCAATGCGTGGGGTTGTTAGCGGTGCTCAGGTTGCGCAAAATAGTTTGACAAGTTTTCTAGTCAAAAAGTTTGCTACGCTACGCTACGCTATGTAGTGTAGCAAGCCTCAGAAGATAGTTGCAGGACAAAGTGCTATGCTATGCTACGTTACGCACCGTAGCATAGTGTAGCAAGAGCAAGACAGAAAGGCCCAGCTTACCTAGTGATTTCAATTACACTAGGCAAGCACTTTCGGCCTTCAAAACCAATCACTTCGCTTAACTTCAAGTCCTTCGGCAAAGCTCCTCTTACTAGAAAAGTAGCAGATCAAGAAAAACGTAGGCTATGTTGGCTGCTATGCTATGCTATGCTATGTAGCATACCATAGCATAACAATGATGCAAGAAAAATAGAAGGCATCTCAGAATGCAAGATCAACAAGTTTGCATGTTTCACATTGCGAAGAGCCAAGGTTGCAAAGGTTGCAAACATCTAGAGCCAGCCAAAACACTTCAAAAGCTTCCAACAAGTGCAATTAACTTTGATGCAAATTTCTTTTTCGAACTGATGGCTATCCTGTGCTATGCTACATAGCGTAGCACCACGTAGCAAGATGCTACACTACGCCAAGCATGCTACACTATATAGCGTAGCACCACGTAGCAAGCTGCTACGCTACGCTAAACATGCTATGCCCCATAGCTTCGCATAGCATAGTAGATGGCTACGTTGCTTCAACATGCTTCACCCCTTGTCTACATCACTGAAGCACATCTCCAGTTTTGATAGCATAATTGCAGCCTAACAAGCTCATCAATCAGCTTTGCATGTCCATGCAGCATGGACATGTCAACATCTTGTAGGTCCAGGACACGTGTCATCCAAGCCTCGTTTCATGTGTCCCCCTAGCCCTATAAATACCCTGACGAGCAATGCTCAAAGGGTTGGAAAATTGTTGGTTGGCAAGTTGTTGGTTGACATATTTAGAGAAAGTTGGAAAATTAAGCATTTGGTTGACAAAAATTTGTGCAAAAAGCATTAGCAAACTTGAGTAGTTAGCAAATTCTATTAGCGGTTGGTAAAAAAACCCCCTATTTCAGTTAATATCTTGTTAACAAGGTTGGAAAGTTGGCTTTGTAGCATTTTCACATTGTTGGCTTTTGAGTCCACGTTCAAGCACATTATTGGCTTGCTTTGAATGTCTTGGTTACTTTTGGGATCTCTATGCTTCCCAGTGTTGCACAACTAATTGTATCCACTTTGGCAAAGTAAAGTCATAAACTTGAAGTGGTGCACTTCCTAACGTTTGCTTTACTTTCTTGTTTATCATTGCATTCTGCATTATTTTTGCTTCCTCGCATTTAAAAATTGTTATTTTACGTTATAAGTACCATTTTTCACATTAAACATTTGCAAAAGGTTATTGACACTGATTAAGTTTCTTTCTGATTGACTAGACCATTCAGGGCACCTCATTTCCATTTAATCTAGCACAGCCCTTGCATGGATACGAGGTTAAGACTGTCAAGATCGACAACCTCTTAGTGTTTTCTAGCCACTGACATTTTCAGTCACTACAGTGTTTTGGCACTAGAAGGAGGGCCTTTTAGTGTCGTTTTCTATGTTATACCATAGTCTTGTAAGCATTTTTCACCCCCACATGCAATAGTGTAAACTTGACACCCTTTTGTGGTTGTTAACACATTATGTGGTGCACATTGGTCACTTCTACGGTTTCTCTAGAATCCTGCAGGACATAAAGCCTCCAATCGCCATTTGACCCTTTTGTTTTACAGTAGTTTTGCATGCGTTCTGTACCCTGTTGCACACTAGCATAAATGTGACACCCTTCGTGGTTGTTTACGCATTGTGTGGTACAGATCGATCTCTCAAACAATTCCTTTGGAATCTGGAAAAACATAAAGCCTTTGATTACCTTATGATCTTCTCGTTTTCCTCGTTTGCAAACCTGTTTAACTTTGTGACAATGACTGCAACAAGCACTGTTGCTAACACCTCTAATGTTGAGGTTCCCTTCACGGTTCAAGGCATCACAGGTGCCGAACAACCACTTAGCCCAAGGCTGGGGCCACATCGATCCCTTAGGATCCAAAATTGGGGACCTAAGGGTTTGGCCTAGCAACATGAGTGATACAACTTCCTTTGCCCAAAGGTGTAGGTAAATTTGGCCTTAGATATGCAAGAGTCTGAAGAGAAGTGTAGCTTTGAGTTCGCCTACTGCAATGGGAAGAAATTTATTCCCACTCTCGATGCTTTCATCCCATTAACGCAAATGAACCAATGGCTTCTAGATCAACTGATCCAGGTCCTTAGGCCTAGGAAGTTTCAGGACACGGTGTTGCATCATGATGAGGCTTTCTAGGATGGACAGGAGGAGCTGGATTCCCAATCTGATGGGGCAGAGGGGGGGGGGGGGGGGGGAGCAAACCAAACCTGCCACCATCCCTCCTATCCCATCCTTTTGGAAGAACCTGCTATCTAGTGCCTCTCCCTTTAGGATCACACCCACACAGTCGTAGTCTGTAACTCCACTGGCAATGAGTAGCCATTCCATGCATTCGGCATATCAACATGCCTACATTCCTGTCTCTACCATAGCAACAACCCTTCTGCAAACTATTCACCAATCCCTATTTGCTTCGCAACACATGCCAATTATGGCTACCCTACCCTACGTTCATGCCGTACCTACGTCTCATCTGCCTCTAGCTTCTACTTCGATTTCTGCTTTTACATCTGTCCCACCAACTGCGGTGGGCCCATGCCCATCTGCATGGTGGAACCCATTCACTTATTCACCTATTCCATAGCCAACGCAAATGTCTAGCTATGCTAGCCACTAGACATACCAAGTCCCGCAAATGGTACAATTGAGTGTAGGACCATGGTCCGTTCCGCTGGCCACACAAGTGGCCTACCCCTAGCACAATCTATGGATGCTGCTCCAATAGCACTACCTACTGGGTGGTGTACGGCACAAGCAGCAGCGTTCATAGGGGCTGCCCCAACGGCACCACTGATGGGTCACGTTGCTACTCCTACGACTCCACAGATGGGAGTTGCTTCAAAAATTCCCCAATCATCTGCATCATCCCCAGGTCTGGATCAAGCGTTCCAGCATATCTAGATCCTTAGTAAGGAAATAAAGTGTCTCAAGGCTATCAGGTTTGATACGGTACAAGTCATATACTTTTAGCAAGATGATCCCATTAGCCTAGCAATCCCTGCATTAACTCTACCCCCTGGGATGTCACTTCCCCACTTTACAAAATACAACGGGGAGGGGGATCCCAATGCACATCTTGTTACGTTCAGGTCTGAATCCCTTCTTTTGCAATAATGGCCACACACGATCATTCGAGTCTTTACCATGTCTTTGACTGGGAAAGCTCTGGACTGGCACCATGCCCTGCCACGCTCTTCTATTTCAACCCTAGAGGAGCTGCTGACCTAGTTTGTGACACATTTCAAGTACAACTTGAGACCAGAAGTCACATTGGATTAGCCAATGAGCATGAAGCAGGATCCATTGGAGCCAGTCCAAAAGTTCATATAGTGCTGGAGCACTACCCTCAACGAAATTTGCGAGCCTATCGCAGAGGCCCATTTGCTGGCCATTTTCAAGAGTGTAGTGAGCAACTTCATCAAGTCTAAGCTGTACTATCTCACTCCCCATACTCTTAGTCAGGCTTTTGCGTAGACTAAGAGCATTCAAGATAGGACTGAGGTAAGCAAAGACCCGGCCTATGTTGCATACAAGAATACCTTCATGAAGAAAGAGAAGGACAAGGGTAAGGCTGTAATAGCCACAGTGGTCGTTGTGGCCAATGAGGCCAAACCTAATAACAACAGTAATAAGAACGATAAGAAACCAGCCACAAAAAGAACTAACCCCACTCCCAAATAGGGCAACATGCCTCAACCTTCCACATCTACACCTAAGGCATCTGCACTGCCCAAACCAAAATTTGAGCGTAAAGACCTCTCAAAGTATACGCCGTTGCCTGTCAAACCTTCAAACCTTTTGAAGAAATTACTGGCAGCAAGGTACATCCAACACAAGTGGATGTCAAAAGAGGGAGCCAAGAAGCATTAGCAGTATTGCGAGCTCCTTAGGAACCCCTCCTTGGCCTTGCCCAATGAGCCCCTAGTTCCTAAGGGCTTTAGGCTAGACCGATTTTGTGACTACCGCCAATAGTGTGATCACAACATGGATTACTATATGGCATTAAAGGATGACATCCAAAGGATGATCGATTAGGGAAAACTGGTACTAGATGAAAACAACCCAGTGCATCCTGAGAATCAATCCTTGCACATTTACATGGATCCTCTCAATGCCAACAACGTTGGATACATCATCAACACCATCAGCATTGACAGTAATCCTTGACCATCCCAGCACCCGTTTATGGTCTGTGTGCCTCAGCGTAGCACACCAGCACCACCAGCGGCTAATCCAAATCCACAATAGCCATTTATCTTGAGAGTTCCTCCCTAGGCATCCGCCTCTACATCACCTACTCCCCGGGAATCTGTTCCTACATCACCTATTAGCATAACTGCACTGCTGCATGCATCACCACCGTTAGCACCATTCATTATCAGGGGACCAAGCCATCCAATAGCCCTCAACCTGCATGAGATAAATTTACAGCCTTCTCATCCTAAGAAAAGGGAAGTGCATTTCACTAGTGAGACATCGAGGGAAAGTACCACTTCAGGTGCTTCCAAGCCTACACTCTCACCCCCTGCATCCATGCCCTCATCACCTAAAGGTAACATTACTAGACCTACATAGTCTTCGCCACCTTACTCAAGAGGGTCTGAACCCAGACCCGAGGCTATCCCTCCTCGGGAAATTCATCTCCTAGGATGAATAGAAGAGGAGAAAGGCAGCAAACAAGAAGGTGGCCAAGACCTTTTAAATGCTCTTGCCCAAGTCAAATAGGCTTTGAAACAAAAAAACACTATGCTGAGCTTATACAACTTAGTCATGACATCTACCATGCATTGTGAGGCTTTGGTCCGCATGTTAACGATAATTCTGGTTGACAAGAACATGCCAGTGGAAGAGAAGGCAATCGATTCGGTCATGCTCCCTTTTGTGCCTACAGAAACTCAGCCATCCCAGTTGACTTTTTGCAATAATTCCATTAGGGAAGACCTTGAAAAGGGTCAAGTGACTATAGCACCCCTATTCATAGCAATTTGGATCAGCAAACATAAGATCTGAAGAGTACACGTCAATGATGAGACTGCTACCAACATCATCCCTTTCCCTATAGTGGACAAGTTCGGTTTGGTTGACCAAATCAAACCCACAACAACATCATGCTTGAAGTTATTCAATGGGGCACAGGTCATAGTAAAGGACACGGTCCACATCGATTTTGTAGTAGGGGACCAGTTCCCCATGAATGCAACATTCATCGTGGTTGAAGAGATGCGTGAGTTTAACCTGATCTTAGGTAGGTCATGGTTATTGCAACTCAGGGCTGTCTCTTCGATCATACACCAGGAGATCCATCTGCCCTATGTAGGTAGGGAGGTGGTTATCCATGGTGACGAGGTGGGAACAGAAGCTATCAATAATGTGGATATGGAGTAGGGCTTAGAGGTAATAACTTCTGAGAATGAAGCACCTATCTCTATAAATACTAACTTTTGGCGGAAGATCCGGCCCAACCTGCTGGTCCAGAAAATAAAAATGCATGGGTAGAGTTACCCTTCCAAGCAAAGGACAATGATGTAGATGAAGGTCATAGTAAAGCATCTTGGCCTTACGCATCGCCCAACCCATGATGGGTCAAGAAGTAGCTACGCATAGCGTAGCAACTCCACTGCTTCTCCCAGATTGACATCCTTTGTACATTTACCACCTTTTTGTTTTGCATCCACCCTTCTACATTAGGTATTAATTAGCCATCCTTTAAATCATTAGCATATCATTTCATTAATTCACGAGGGCTCTAAATGGCCTAAAACTATGCTACCCTACTAGGGCCCGAAATGGCCTAAAACTAGTAGGGGCCCGAAATGGCCTAAAACTAGCAATGGCCTGGGATGGCCTAAAACTAAGACAAAAACGTAACATGAAACAACTGCACAGATAATACACATAACACACAAGCTAGCGTAGCATCCAAAATTGCCAAAATTTCATTTTTCATTCAATGGTTCACATCACATTGCCAATGTTTGCAATAATTTTAAAAAAAATCCAAAAAAATCAAAATCCCATGCTGTCATGGGTTATCTTCATCCATATCCTCTTTACCCACATCGTTCGTTCTTACATCATTCCCTTCCTTGCCACCTTCCTCTGCATTTCCTTCGCCTGCATCCTCATTTTTGCCCTCAATGGACCCTGCACCTTCATTCTGAATTTGCATTGCAATACCGAAGTAGTTATCTAGGTGAACACATAAACGCTAAATAAACATGGAACCTTTGCATAATGGAGAGTGACTAACCCAAGATGGTCTCACTTTCGTCTCAAGGGGTATGCAGTCTAAACTAAGCCTGAGGCATTCCTAGATCTCATCCTCCATCATATCGGCCCAGTGCCTATCACTTGGTCCAGCATCTGCAGCGGCTTTCTCCTTTTCAATGGCCATCCATCTCGGCTGTCCTGGAGAAAAGGAGGCAGTAGCGGTCTCACCTGTGGAAAGGTTCACTTCCCGTTTAGGAGACTTAGTGACCTTTACCTGTGCCTTGAACTTTTTATAAGCCTCAGAAGCACCAATGGCAATGACAAACTCCTTATAAGTAAATTCTTCTATAGAAGCATCCCTATATATTTTGCGGTAGGTGGCACATTCCAGCTTATACATGTGCTTATGGTTTTTTTGGGACTACCCCCACTCGTAAACTCTGGCGCTATAGTATTTCTAGTATTGGTTCTTCTAGGCTAGCAAGTCCATTTGCATTCGCTACTCTATTATCTCTCTGGTGGCCTCATTGTTGTGCCACATGACTATCCAATATCTAGCATAGTCTATCATAGCTGTGCACCAACTGCCATCATTATTTTCACGGTCCAGGAGGAACTCATTCCTAGATCTGAGATCTCCCACTTCGGCTCTCAACTCAGCCTTCTCTCTCTCTCAGTCTTTTGGACCCATTTCCATGGGTCCTTGTTGACGTGCCTACACTCTCACAAGGAGTGTACCAAATGCAAAGTGCATTTTCTAGCCTCGTCATATATGCGATGAGGCACTTCAGCCACTTTGGGCGGGAATGTAGGCACAAGACTGACTTTCAATGCTTGTGTCAGGTCCCATTTGAGTTGAGAGGCTATGACCATATGAACAACATATTAGTCACATTAGCATAGAAAAAGTCAACAGATCAAGAAAATTTAGCATAGCAATTTCAAAGAGCGTAGCATAGCTACTTTACTTACCTACTTCAGGATCGACCTACCTGAGAGGACTGATCATGTTGTTGACAACCCCTTACATGAATGTGAGTTTGTCGGGGGTCTCAGCCCATGGTTCCAGGTGGATCAGAGGAGGTCCTACAACTTTAACAATGGTGTCTATCATGCAATTAAATGCATCAGTAATGGTTGAGAAGGACTACAATAAACCTGTGAGTAACACAAATGATAATGTAGGGGCTCCTACACAGTAAACTCTTGGGGGTGATAATAGGGGGATCGCCTACCAACATATGATCAAATATATTGTCAAACTCACCAGCATCTAATTGTAGTTCTCCTCCTTGCTGGCTTAAAACTATGGTAGCACCCTTACCCTTCGCTTGCTCTCCTGATGCTGGGCTACGTTCAGTCGAAGGACCTCTAGTAGAAGTCCCTTCCTGGGTGATGCAGACTTCTTCCTTATTAAGTGGGGCCTCTCTTCATTAGGCTCCAACCTCTTCCTCATCGTCAAAAAGATCCTCCTCTTCAGAAGGAGTGCCTTCCTTATTAGCGAGATCCCCCTCCTTTGTGATGGGGCCCCCTTCCTCTCTCTTGACCAAGGCTCTTTCCTTAGTGGATGGGGCCTCTGTGTCTTTATTTGCTACCCCCAAATTGGGGGCCGACACTTCCTCTTCATCTTCTTCTTCTTCTTCTTCCTATGGTAGCAAAAATAACATGTTCACATTAGCATAAAACATGTTAGCTTAAAGTAGATGCTACACTATGCTACGTTGCCTAGCATAGCATAGCGTAGCAGACATTATCAAGATAGGTGAAGAAGTAAGCATAAACATGGGCATTTGCCAATGGGGGTTGCATCTTGCGTAGCTTAAACCGCAGTTTCCGCCCCTCTTCTTCTTCTGTATGGAGGGTCTCCTCAGCTGGTTGAGGCCTCTTTCGCTGCAACTTAGTGGTCACTATTTTAGTAATGAGACGTTTCCCCCATGATATACTACTGGCAATAGCAGAGGATGCCTCACCTATGCTGTCTGGGCCATGAAAGTTGTGGGCCACCTAATCCTTAGTCGTTATAGAAAATGACTCCCCAATAGCCTCTGGGGTATCTTGAGCTTGGGTGGTCTAGAGGATTTTTCAAATCCATGGTTTGGAAATCTGATTGTGATTTTGCATGACCCAAGCTTCATTCTCATGGACTACCAAAAACTCGGTGAAACGCCATAGGCAGGCTACATAAAAGGCATAGTGCACATCAAAATGGGACTCCTGCTTCTTATGAAGCATGATGATTTTAGTTTATAGGCCCTTGCACAAATGCCTGGCCCAGTTATAGTGATCCCCCTCTTCCATGACCTCCCGCATTATCCAAGCGCTCAATCCCAAGGAACTTTCCTTGGGAAAGTAGCTGGGGAAAAGTGTGAGTACGGAAGATAGGATAAACATCTTTGGTGGGTCCTAGCCTAACCTTATCCATAGGGATCCCCTTTCACTCTTTTGGAACCCTTACCCACTCCTTGATGTCTTCCTTCTGACAGTTTAGCTCTTTTTTGGTCTTCGACACTATAGAGACACCATTAGTAGGGACACCGAAAAGGTCTGCAAATAACTGGTCGTTGATTTCAAGGACCACTTGCATGCCATGTACATGTATGCAGAAGTGGTCTACCTTGTCGAAAAAGGAGTCCACTAGGATGAGCATCTCGACAGCAGGGACGCTTAAATTCAGGGCTAGAAACAAATCCATGAGCCTAGCATTCTAAAGGTTCTTGATTAGAGATTCCAAGGTTAGACTGCATATTTAACGTTGGCTCTCATCTACCTCCTCGTACTTGAAGTAGATGTTGGCCTCCTGGTTCCCAGAGGTAATCACCATCACCTCCTAGGACTTGTTCGCCCCTATAGCAAAAAATGCAAAAAACAAAAAAAACACAAAAAAATGTGAAAAAATGACAAAAAAAAAACAAGTTAGGCTAAGCATAAGTAGTAGAAAGAATAGAAAATGATACTCGGACATGCAATAATTCACAGTTTGGCTTACCAGGTTTAAACGGTAATGGAAATGGTGGAAGATTAGCCAAAACATCTTCAAAGGAGATTGGTTTAAAGGGTTCCCATCCCTCATCCAACCAACCAAAATCCCTACATCTATTGTAAAGCTTGAGGTACCGGGTTGGATAGGTGTTGTACTCACCCCCGCATTGACCTATCACACCTACGTGCATATTCTCAATAGAAGAAAACTCCTCATTGACAAAAAACCTGGTGACAAAAAGATATTGTTAACATTCGGCTAGCGTAGCAAACATTGCATAGTGTAGTAGAACGTGGCTACAAAACTCACCCTCCAGCATGGTAAACAGTTCCTGCTGGGTTTTGGAAGCATGTTCCCATGTGACGTGCAATGAACAAGGTGTTGTAGAGATGGTAGCAATTATACTTGGGCATATCCCAAATCCAAGCCAGATGCCTTAAATTTCTGGGGCACTAGCTAGATCCTTCTCCCTACCCATTACTAATCGCTTCATTTGCCAAAAATAGTAGAATACCCCGATTTGCCCCAGGCAATAGGGTTTCTGTTATGGTGGTCGCTACCTCCTTTGCCAAGCTTGACCAAACGATCACACTGAAGCGTTGGAGGAGAAATTGGAGGAATTCCCTCACTTCCTCTCAAAACCAAACTGCCTCCTATCCCACACGTGCATGGGACGAAGGAACATTGGCTATTGGTTTGCTCACATAGCACAGGACCCCTACAATTTCTCAGACAACCAAAATAGGCCTTAGTGCTATCCTGCACATAATAATAGCAAATGTTAGCACCATGTTCGAGTGAAATGCACATGTAGTGTAGCAACACTAGCATTTTAGGAGATAGCGTAGCACTATTTTCTTCTTACACATAGCATAGCAAAAAGCACGAAGGTAATAGCGTAGTAGAGTTAGCGTAGCAAAGTCAACTTGGCGTAGCAACAACAAATGATATATCTTTAAATGAGTCAGCCTAATAAAGTGCTTAGCATCACACTGTGGAAAAACATGTGTCACACCATCACATCATGCACATGGCCAAACCCTCCTGAGGGTTGTACACTACGCTATTTGCATGCCAAATGGCTCGAATTGTCCAAACCTCTGTGGTAATGGCAGTCATAGTGATGGCAATCTGGACGATATTGCATGCAACTTTAGCACAGCATCCGTACATCCGTCGTGGACGAAATAGTAACAGCGATGGTGTAAAGGCCAAAACAACGACAATACAATAAGAAAAAAAAACATGGATAACTAAAAAAATAGAATCGTAGAGAAAAATTGCAAAAAGAAAAAATAATAATAGAGGCTTAAAAAAAAGAGAAGGCATGGTAGCCTACTGGGCTAATGGTGTCTCCTCTCGAACCACGATGCGCGCTTGTGTTATGCGCCCTAGGGTTTCGTCTATCTCGCTAACCTTGGCGAGTGCCTGGTTCTTGCATTTCTTTTTGGGGGCCATCATCTTGCTTGCCGACTCTTCCTTTGCCACTACATTGAATCGCTTTGCTCTCTATTGGCACAAATTTCTTTGCGCTCCGAATCGCTCTGTGCTCCAAATGTAGGCTCTGCACTGTTACGGTGAAAATGACGAGTTTACTAAGGGTTAATTCTTATTTATAGCCACAATGGTAAAAAAGGAAACTTGTCATTCTCTCTCTCCATTTAATGCAGAGTATTCTATGCAGCGTAGCATGCTTTCCACGACGTAGTGGCACTATTTTCATTAAAATCGGTGGGCCTGGGCGAAAAGCCTTCACATGCTCGAAGCTAGCCATTTGCCTTTACAGCAAAAAAATCTCATTGGCAGTCCAAAAAGACCTTAAACTAATAGCCTTGCATTTTGACATCTCATTGGCAGTCTGAAAAGACCTTAAACTAGTAATCCTAACACATAGTTTCAATCTAGCTAGCGGTCCAAAAAGACCTTCAACTAGCAATTTCGACTTCTCACTTGTTGGTAGTCTACAATGACACTAAACTAGTAATTTCATGTCTTTATATCAATAGTTTGCATTTTCACAGTAGTAGTTTTGCATTTCTACGTTTTGGCAGTCTACCATGACCTTAAATTGGCAAATTTTAAAGTTTAATATCATACTTTTATATCATGCCTTATACTTCTACCAACTGCATCTCGTTGCTACTTTGTAAACTTTCACTATGTAAAGTTGCTACAAGCAGGTAATCTTTGACTAGACTTTCATCTCATCTTGGCAAGTTGAGCAAAAATGGAAATGCATTACAATCTCTCTTCACCTTTAGCTTTAGTAGGTCCACATGGCAAACTCACAAGACAACCAAACCCAGAGCTGATAGACTGGGAATCATCCACAGTTAACACCGTAGCATCCTTAGAAACATCCCCAGACTAGCTAGAATATCTGGTCCAAGCCCTAGATCTAGAGGCTAGGTATGTAACTAAGGATCCTCTCATCAAAATGCCTGTGACCACATCTAGGGGGGAGGTGAAAATGTTGAAACTTAGTTCCCTCCTAGATTCGCAGACGCATAAGGATGTAGCAAAAATTCTGCAACATAACATTGAAGTCTTTGCATGGTCATACAATGACATGACAGGTTTAGATCTGAGACTAATACAACACAATATCATCTTAGACCCACAGATGAAGGTAGTCAAGTAGAAGGCTTGCAAGGTTAGACTAAAGATCACACTAGCCGTATGGGGTGAAATCACCAAGCTATACCAGGCTGGTTTCATCCGAGCAGTTGATTACTCAGAATGGGTTTCTAACATCATTGTAGTTTATAAGAAAATAGGAGGAATACAAATCTGTATAGACTTTTGGGATCTAAACAAGGCAACAATCAAGGACGATTTCCCACTTCTGAATATTGATCAACTTATAGACACTATGGCCAGTCATGCTCTGTTATCCTTTATGGATGGTTTCTCTGGTTACAACCAAATTTGCATTAACCCAGAGCATCAGTTAACAACAACCTTCATGACCCCATGGGACACCTTTTGTTATACTATGATGCCTTTTGGACTCAAAAATTCCGGAGCAACATACCAGCAAGCCATGACCTACAGCTTTAGTGACTACATCTTAGAAACACTGAATGACTATGTTGATGATATAGCAGTTAAATCTAAAGAAGTCGCTGATCATCCTCATGATCTAGGTGTAGTCCTCACATGTTGCTGGATGCATGATTTATGTCTCAATCCAAAAAAGTTTCTTCAGGGTGAGAACTGGATGCATGTTAGGGTCTGTAGTATTAGAGGCTGGCATATGAGTAGACCCTAACAAAGTTAAGGCCATTGTCAACCTGGAACCTCCTACAAACCTTAAAGAACTGTGTGCGTTACAAGGTAGATTATAGTTCATTAGAAGGTTTATAGCAAAGTTGACTGACAAGTTACACCCTATGCAACATCGTCTAAAGAAAGGGGTTAACTTTGAATGGATGACGTAATTCCAACAAGCCTTTGATGATTTGAAGGAAGAACTTTTTCACCTCCCCACTGTTCACCCACCATAGAGGGATAAGCCCTTCTTCATCTACCTTTTCACCTTAGACATTGTTATGTCAAAAATGGGAAGACAAATATGAGATACTAGTGTACTAACTAAGTCATGCATTGATAACATATGAGGTGAAATATAACGAGGTGGAGAGAAACTGCCTTGCCTTAGTATTTGCATTGAAAAAGTGGAGACACTATCTATTTCGTAGCAAAATCAACATTATTTGCAAGAGCAACATACTTCGAGCTATAACAAACAATCTGTATGAAAGCAATAGAATAGCCCAGTGGAAAGAAATAACAATGGAATTCGATTTGTATTATGTGAGCCAATCATCAACGATGGGTTAAGCCATAGCAGCACAAGTTACGACCTTTCTCATCAATGACCAGGTGATCATAGATTCCTAAAACATCCCAAAATTCGAAGGTATTCTTGCTTCACTAGGTCTTTGCAATTTGCATAGCATCATGATAGTTCTTCAGGAGATGGATGTCCTAATGTTTAGATTGTCCAGTTTGGCAAGTTTTCTACTCCCGATGTCAACATGCTAAATGGATTCTCTAGCCTGCCCACCTGAGTAGTTTACCCAGATGACAGTGCACTCAGGGGTAATGCGTGGAATTGTTGGTGGTACTCAGAATGTGCAAAATAGTACAAAAAGTTTTCTAAGTCAAGGGGTTTGCGTAGCAGACCTCAGAAAATGATTGTAGAATGAAATGCTTCAACAAGTTTTCTAAGTCAAGCAGTTTTGCTACACTACACTAGGCTATGTAACGTAGCAAACTTCAGAAGACATTTGCAGAAGCGAAGTGCTATGCTATGCTACGCTACACAACATAGAAAAAGCTAGGCGGTTAGACCTCTCGCCTGACTTCAAGTCCTCCAGCAATGTCCCCTTCCATCAAAAAGTGGAAAACTTGGTAAAAGGAAAACCATGTTGGCTACTATGCTACACTGAGCTACATGGTGCAACATGGCATAGCAATTCTGTGAAAGTGATAGGAGGCATCTAAATGGGCAGGATCAGCAAGTTTGCAAGTTCCATAATGCAAAAGGCAGAATTTGCAGATTGGTGACATTTTTTGTGACCAAGGCCAGCTACGTAGCATAGCATAGCATAGAAAATATGCAATAAATAGTTAGCACACTTCACAGGCTTCCAACACATGCAGTGAGATGCATAACAGAATGCTACGCTACGCAACATGCTACGCTACAAAGCACAACACAGCATAGCAAGCAGTTACGCTACATCAATGCACTTCACCAAATTGCACCATTGGCACACATATCCAAACTCTGACAGCACAATTACAGCATGCTAGGCTTGCAATTACGGTGTGGTAGGCTCATAATTACAATGGTCATGCATATCCAACGGTCATGTAGGCACGTGCAGCATAGACAAGTCAATGTAAGCCTAGGGTACATGGCATCCAAACCGTACATTTTGCATGTCCTTAGCCCTATAAATATCCCAATGAGTAGCACTCGAAGGGTCTCGAGTCCATTTTTTTGGCAATTTGGTCAGCTGGCAATTTTTTTGGCTGATAAGCAAAAAAAAAGTTATCACTGTAACCTTGAGCATTGTAAGCTTTCTGTTTGACATTGTAAATCATTAGCACTCTTAGTTGGAATTTTGTTCTACTCTTTTCTACCACCTTGATAGCATTTTGCATTATTAACTCCTAAATCCATGTTCAAGCACACAGCCATCTTGCTCTACATGTCTTGGTTACCTTTGGGATCTCTGTGCCTCCCAGCATCGTGCAACTAATTGTATCCACCTTGACAGAGTGAAGTCATAATCTTGAAGCGGTGCATTTTTCTAACTACATTCTACTTTGCTTTCTTACTTATCATTGCATTTTTACATTGTTTTCTGTCCCTCTTGCATTTAAAGTTTTCATTTTATGTTAGAGGTCTCATTTTCAAATTATCCATTTACGAAAGGTTATATTAACACTGACTAAGTGCCTGTTTGATCGACTAGACCGTTTAGGGCACCCCATTTCCATTTTTATCCAACACGACCCTCCTGAGGATTTAGGGTTAAGATTGTCAATGACCAATGACCTCTCGGTTTTTTTCAACTGTCGACGTTTTTGGTTGCTACAATATTTCTTGCGTTAGAAGGAGGGCCTTTGGTGCCCTTTCCACATGTCATGGTACACCTGTAAGCCTTCGGCACCCTGATATGCATTAGCATAAACTTGACACCCATTTGTGGTTGTTTACACATTGTGTGGTGTAGATTGGTCACCTCGATGGTTCCTCGGGAACCCTACAGGACATAAAGCCTCTGATTGCTAGTTGACTTTGCTATTTTACGGTAGTCCTGCATGCGCTCTGTACCCTATCACGCACTAGTGTAAACATGACACCCCTTTGCGGTTGTTTACGCATCGTGTGGTATAGATTGGTCGCTTCGACGGTTCCTTGGGAACCCTGCAAGATATAAAGACTTTTTTATTGCTTTTCAATTTCTTTACTCTTCTTGTTCGCAAAACTATTTAGCTTTCCAATTTTTTTTCTTTTTTCTTGTTTGAAAAACTCTTCAGCTTAACAATGGCTTCCATGAGCACTGTTGCTAACACCTTCAACATTGAGGTTCCTTTTATTGTTCAAGGCATCATAGGTGCTGAACAATCATTCAGCCCGGTGCTAGAACCATGTTGATTCCTCCAGATCCAAAACTTGGGTCTTGAGGGTTTGGCATTTATGCAAACGTGCAGGCAAACATGCCCTTGGATGTGCACGAATTCAAAGACAAATGTAGCATCGAGTTCACTTACTATGATAGGAAGGAATTTGTTTCCACTCCCAGTGCTTCCATCCTATTAACACAGATGAATCAGTTGTATATAGACCAACTGATCCAGTTGGCTAGGCTTAGGGAGTAGCAGGACATAGCATCTAACCATGACGAGACCTTCCAAGATGGACAAGAGGATCTCGGTTCTCAATCCCATGGGGGAGGTTAGACCAACCCCATCACGGTCCCTCCTACCCAGTCTTTCTGGGCCAACCCATTGTCTATTACTACTTCCTTTGTGATCACGTCTATGCTCCTACAGCCTACAACTACACCTGCAATAGGTAGCCATGTCACCTTCCCATCGTATCAATGCCCTTATTCCCCTATTTCATTTGTAGCAACTATGCTTCCCAAACTGTTCATCAGTCCATTCCTGTAGTGCATCACACATCAATCACAGCTACCCTACCACATATTCATACTGTACCTACTTTACAATCGTACACAACTTCAGTCTCCATTCCTACGTTCACTTATGTCCCACCCACCATGGCGGGCCTGGGCCCATCCACATGATGGATCCCATTTTCTTCTTCGCCTATTCCAAAATTGTCGCAAATGTCTCATTATGTTCACCCTCAGACCTACCAAACCTCGTAAATGGTACAACCCAACATGGGGTTATGGTCTGTTTCGTCGACGACACAAGCGGTCTATCTGGTAGCCCAACCCACAGTTGTTGCTCCAATAGCACCACCTAGTGGGTGGTGGTTAGTGCAAGTAGCACTATTCGCGGGGGCTATCCCAATGGCACCACCGATGGGTCACGCCATCACCCCTACCATTCCACAGATGGAAATTACCTTGGCAGTTCCCCAATAGTCTACATCATTGCAGGGTTTGGATCAAGCGTTCCAGCTTATCTAGATCCTTACTGAGGAAATAAAACATCTCAAAGCTATTGGGTCTAACATGGTATAAGTCATGGACTTTTACTAGGATGATCCCATCAGCCCTGCAATCCCTGCTCTCACGTTACCCCCAGGGATGTCCCTTCCCCACTTCATGAAGTACAATGGGGAGGGCGATGTCAATGCACATCTTATTACCTTTAGGTCTGAATCCCTTCTACTATAACAATGGCTGCACATGATTATCCATGTCTTTGCTATGTCCCTAGCAAGGAAAACTCTAGACTGGTATTGTGCGCTGCCATGCTCCTACATATCAACCCTAGAGGAGCTCCTGATCTAGTTCATGATGTGCTTCAAGTATAACTTGAAGGCAAAAACCACGCTGGATCAGTTGATGAGCATGAAGTAAGATCCTTTGGAACTAGTCCAGAACTTCATCCAGTGTTGGAGCGTAACCCTTAATGAAATGAGCGAGCCCATCATGGAGGCCCACTTGTTGGCTATCTTTAAGGGTGCAGTAAATGACTTCATCAAGTCTAAACTGTACCACCTCTCTCCTCGCACTCTTAGTCAAGCCTTCGCTCAGACCAAGAGTATACAGGATGCAGCCGAGGCAAGCAAAGATCTAGCCTACATTGACTACAAAAAGACCTTCACAAAGAAGGACAAAGGTAAGGCCCCAACAACCACAGTGACCGCTGTGGTGACCAAGGCCAAGCCCAAACTTGGTAACAATGGTAACAAGAACAACAAGAAATCAGCCGTACCTATAGCTCACCCTGTGCCCAAGCAGGGCAATGCGTTGCAACCTCCAGTACTTACACCTGAGACACCTGCATAATCCAAACTGAACTTTGAGCATAAAGATCACTCAAAGTATACCCCACTACCTCTCAAGCCTTTAGAACTTCTGAAGCAGCTACTGGAAATGGGGCACATCCTACACAAGAAAATATTAGAAGAAGAAATCAGGAGACATCAGCACTACTACGAGCTCCTTAGGAACCCCTCTTTGGCCTTACCCAATGAGCCCCCAATTCCTAAGGGTTTCAGGTTAGATAGGTTTTGTGACTACCACCAACAATGTGGTCACAACATGGATTACTGTCTGGCGTTGCAGGATGACATCTAGAGATTGATCAATCGGGGAAACCTGGTGTTGGACGAAAGTAACCCAGTACACCCTAAGAACCAATCTATGCATGTCTACACAGATCCCCTCAATGCGAACAATGCTGGATATGTCATTAATGCCATCGGTATTGACAATGATCCTTGGCTACCCTAGTAGCCATTCACGGTCCATGTACCTTAGCGTAGTGCACCAACACTACCGGCAGCCGGACTAGGCTCGCAGCAGCCATTTGTTTTGAGAGTTCCTCCTTGAGCATCCATCCCCATGCCACCTATTAGCAAAACTATGCTACCTTGCCCGTTAATGTCATTAGCCCCTTTCATCATTAGGGGGTCGACTCCTTCGATAGCCCCCATCCCGAGCAAGATAGCTAAACAACCTTCTCATCCTAAAAAATGATAAGTGCATTTCGCAAGTAAGACATCAAGAGGAAGTACCACCCTTGGCATTTCCAAGCCTACATCTTCACCCCCTGCATCCATTTCCTCATCACCAAAGAGGGACGTTGCTATAACCGCATAGTCTGCGCCACCCTGCCAAAAAGGGTTTGAATGAACCCAGATCTGAAGTTGCCCCTCCTCAGGAAATTCATCTTCTAGGACAAATAGAAGAGGAGGAAAGCATTAAACAGGGGGCTGACAAGGACCTCTTGGATGCCCTCGCTCAGGTTAAGCAAGTTTTAAAAAAAACACTACATTGAGCTTGTACGATCTAATCATGACAGTTGCCCCACACTATGAGGCTCTGATCCACATGATGATAGCGATTCCAATCAATGAAGACATGCCAGCAGAAGAGGAAGCAATCCATTCGATCATGCTTTCTTCTCCCCCTGCAAAGCCAGAACTATCTCAACTGACTTTTAGCAAAAACTCCATTAGGGAAGATCCTGAAAGGGGTTAGGTGACTACAGCACCCCTATTCATCATAATTCAGGTTAGCTAACATCAGATCTGAAGGGTGCACATTGATGATGGGGCTTCCACGAACATCATCCCCTTCCCTATTATGGAGAAGTTAAGCTTGGTTGATGTACTGATCTAAATCGTTGGTGTAAGGCTAGAAGGGAAAATAGACACCGAAAGATTGTTGGGCATGCACAAATGACCTTGTCTTTACCCGAGGACAAGCTGGAAAAAAGAACGAAGGTAGAGTGCCTTGGATGGTTTGCATGCAAATCAACCAAGGACTTCCCCGAGCATAAGCTATGGCTAGCACTGGGGTTATCGTAAATGGTGTAAATGGAATGCAAATAGTGACACGAAATGTAAACAGAGTGCAAAGCGTAAACAGAGACTGAATTGTAAATAAAGTGTAAATAGAGTAAAAAATATAAATGGAAGGAAATAATGAAACTGTATTGTATTTTTTAACAAGAGTGTGCACTAGTCAAAGCGTAGTTGCATGTGTGATAGCAAGTCAAGCGCTAAGCCCCAGAGTGATGTGGTGATGTGTTTGTGGATGCTTGGATGCTAGGAGTCTCATGTGCCTGAGCGTCCAAGGTTCAAAGTTGCTCTTTCTTCAAAATTTCCAACCCCATTTAAGTGAATTGATAGGGTATTTATAGCGTTTGGCTAGGCTCGGGCACAAAATTCGTGGATGAAATCGATGGCTAAGATATGAGAGGAAACAGGATCATGTGACACGTGTTTGGTAGACAATTGTGTGTGAGTTAGTTGTGTGTAGGCAGGCTATGTTCTTGACCAAGTGCATTGTATCTTACAATGTGTGGCTTACTCAAGCCCATGGAAGCACATACAATTTGGACCGTGAGGGCCTGAAAAGCCCACAAATGAAGATTTACAAAGAAAATCAAGAGGGATTGACTCCAGCTTGCTTGAAACTTCTTGATCCCTAAATTGACTGCTACAGAATGTTGATTTGAGTAGTTTTGTGGCCATTTGAGGAATTTTTGTTCCACCAGGACTCCTAGCATGAGTTGATTTGGTCCTGGCGTGTCCTTAGCGTGTGTTTGGAGTGCTCTTGTTTGGGTGTGAATAGTGTTCATGCTGATGAATAGTGTTTACGCTGATGAATAGTGGTCACACTGTGAATAGTGATCATGCTGTACTCATGCTGTAGCATGTCCTCAGCCTGACAATTAGCGTGAGTGAGGAGAATGACACGTTTCATACTAATTTTTGAATTTTTGAAGCCTGTTTCTTGAAGTGTGGTGATTACCCTGATTGTGATTGACAAATTAAGCCTAAAAGTGCCTTGTTTTGACCACTTTTGGGTAGGTCACGTTGGGCTCACGTTGCAGCGTGACCACAACGTGACCTGCAGCGTGACCTGTAGAAACTTGACGCTTAATGCTGAATGTTGAATGTTGGAATCTTGACGCTGGATGCTAAATGCTGAACATTAAATGCTGGAATCTTGACATTGGATGTTGAACACTGGAATTTTGAACTTTGAACAATTGACCTCCACCTTTGACTTGATTTTGATGCTGCTTGGAGTTGTTCACACTGAGGGTAAGCAAACTGCCTTGGGCAGGCTGGGTGTGAGATCAATGCCTTAGCCAAATTTTGCCTCCTGGAACTTTGAAAGGGCTTGAGTTGTTTTCATTTCAAAGTGCTAGGCTAAAATTAGTGCTGTTTCATTGGACCCTCTTTGTTGACATCTGGAGGAATCCACTTGAGAGGCGTTGAAAAAGAAGTGCAAAACACCATGAACAACCAAGTACCAATTATTATCCATCAGCCCTTGGCTTGGATGTCATCGCACCGTGTCCAATAGTACATGGGATTGGGAAAATGCAATTTGGGATGCCAGGGGAGGGGATTGGTTGTAACCAAGGGAAGCCAAGAGTTGGTCAAGGGTGATAATTACTACTGGGATTGTAGGAGAGGGATGCTCTCATGTGAACAGGTTATGTCATTGATCCTTGTCAACAGCCATGTTTTCAGCAGACTCGGAACCAAGTATTAGGAGGTGCATTCTTTGGAGAAATGGGACTCTTATAGAGTATTTTTGGATCTTGTTGTAAATAGCCAAAGCCACACAGTGGTGTGTAATATGGTCTCTTTGAGACACAAGTGTAACTATTTTTCAAGATAATTTTCTTCTTGTACTGTCCGAAATCGTTGGTCTCTAGCTGGAATGAAACAGAAACCAGGAGATCCCTGGACAAGCACAGAAGACCCTACCTTTGCTTGAGGGTGAGTTGGAATTAACGAAGGTAGAGTATCTTGAATGGTCCGTATGCGGATCAGATAGGGATTTCCCCAAACGTACACCATTATACTGTATGCTGGGTTATACGTAAATGGTGTAACTAATGTCAAATGGAGCGTAAACATACAGGAATGTAAACAATAAGCATACAATAATGAATGAAAAAAATGTAACAAATCTTAACAAAAGAAATGTGGCAATATTATTGTGAAATGGAAAGTTACAATGCACCAGTCTAACGTAGTTGTGAATCTGACACAAGGTGGACGATGAGCCCTGGTGGATGCAAAGGGATGATGGTGTGCTGGTTTGAACTGTAGGCATAGCGTGAAGGCTGTATGCTCAACATGCAGGGTTGAGGTCCAACGTACAATTTTTTTTTGCTCTAGTTTCTTAGTGTCTCTGGTTCTTTTTTTTTTCTCTGGTTTGCCCCTAAATTGCCAACCCTGATCTAGTCAAATATTGGGGTTTTTATACAAGTTTCGATGTTAGACCCGGGTTTGAGAGGGGATGATTGGCCATGGAGTGATGGACTCTCAGGTTGGGTGACATGTGGCACATTGATTGAGTGTGAAAGAATGAAATTTTATAAGTGTACAACATGCTGCATGCCAACGTATACTGTTGTACGCCAGCGTATACATGCTAGGCGTGTGAACTCGGCGTACAGACTTGACTAAAACAAAAGAAGTCATTCGATCCTCGGATTTGAATTTGGATGTCACGAGAATGCTGCCTATGGATGTTCAGCTCGGTTGGCCTTGATCTGACATGGTTCTAGAGAGCTTTGATGGGTACGTGTTGTGCTACACATTGGGTGTACACATTGTACATGCTGGGCGTAAATGCTGGGCGTATATGCTGGGCATACACGCTAGGCGTGCAGGATGCACATGCTAAGCGTATGAACTCCAAAGTGTATGATGTCAAGACCAAAATTCATCTTTCTAGAGCCCATGATGACACCTGATAATTGCTCTGTTCTTGTGAGTTGATGCCATATACAAAATCTTGCTCTGAAGTGCTATTTCCATGCTGTCTTTGGGATCATTTGCTGGGCGTACACGTCAGTCGTACGTGCTGGGTGTACATGTGAGGTGCATACTAGGCATATATGCTAGGAGTATACGCTGGGTGTGTACACTGCATACTACATACTTAATGAAAACCTAGTATCTTGAGCTCCGAAGTCACCATGTTTGATGCCAGATGTCGCTGTGGTCGTTTGCGGGTCCCAGGGAACCGTTTCTTGTTGAGTTCAACTTTGCTTGAAGCTGTCTATGGGGCCATCAAGCATCAGTCATGCTAGGGAGCATCATGACTTAGCTTGAATCTTGTTGGAGAAGTACTAAGCTTAGAATTTTATGGTATTTCATTGGTCCCTCTTTGTTGATACTTGGAGGAATCAACCTGAGAAGCGTCGACAAAGAAGTACAAAACACCATAAGCAACTTGATAGAGACATTGTTCTTTGGCATATGGCTAGACGTCATTGTACCATGTTCAATAGTACATAGGATTAGGGAAATGAAATTGATATTGGATAGGGAAATGGGAACTGTAGGGATTGGTAACCGATCAAGGGTTTGTGCATGGTGAAGAGGATGTCCGGGTATGTGTGCGGGTCATGCTTATCTTTGTCAATAGCTATTGTTTAGCCATTTTTAGTGGATTTGGGATCAAAACATGATGTGTACATCCTTTGGCGGCACAAAAATCTTGTTTGATGTTTAAGAGAACTTGTTGGCACAGCCAAAGCCACGTGATGATGTGTTGCATTCTTTGGAGGAACAGGGCCTTTATTTAGTGTTTAGAGGGAACCTGTTGGCAGAGAGCCAAAGCCATGCAACGAGATGTTACTTGATCATTTGAGACATGAGCATTTGCTTTCAAGGCAATTTCCTTCCCGCTAAGGGCTTATATGGGAAGGGCCGTATTTTTTTTGGATCTTATACGCATGCTCAAATGCCATGTTGTGGGTTGCAACTGCTGAAGAGTGGTGCAGTGTGCAACAGTGTGTTCAATGTTTCAGGCCATATTGGGTGTGTCTAGGATGTAACTAAGTAGAAGATGTTGAGGGATATGTAACGAGAGATGTACTAGTAAATGGCTTGATTAGTCTTGTCACGTGTATTGTGAACAACATCTTACCTTGTTGCTGTGACGAAGTGCATTCTTGTACGAACACCTATGAGTGTCATCCTGCAAACACAACTCTAAGAAGACAAGGAAACCATGAGTGAGTAAGCAAGCTTAGACTTGAACAGCTACTGATGAAATTAAGGCAACAGATGATATTTCAGGCACTGTATATGAATAGCAGCGATGTTGTTAGGATCGGCTGATGGCAAGCGAGGCAGCGACTCTGATGAAGATTGAATCCAGCTACAGATTAGGAGACTAGCGATGAAGTTGCCAATTTATAGCCGTAGCAGACCATTGTGGGTTAGTTTTATGTCATGACCCATTGGACATTGTCCATTTAGCATCATGGTGGATGGTACATTGCTAGTTTCTAGTCTTGGCGGACCGTGAAGAGGCAAACTAGTTTATAGTCTTAGAGGACTCTGGCGAATGAGACTGTGGCAGTTTAATGTCAAATTGGATGGGTGCTAGTTTATTTTCATTACAGACATTCTATGGTTACAGTTTACCGTCATGATGCCAGGACGAGCGTGTACCTGAGTCCATGCTCAAATGTGAAACAGTTTCAAGAACAAATGATTGGTCAAATTTGCAAGCTCATTCCCTTCCATGTCAGCTAATTTGAATGCTCCATTATCGTACACTTTGGTGACCAAGTAGGGCCCTTCCCAATTGGCTAAGAATTTGTTCGAGTGTTCCCAAATGGCTTTGGGTACAAGTTTGCCCTCCTTGATAGGGCACTTATGAACATTGTGTCGATGGCGTTGTCGTTGTCATTTTTGGTACCACTCAATCTGATCGAGTGCACGTATACGTTCCTCCTCCACTGAGTCCAAGTCAATAATGCATAGGTCATTATTTTACCTTTCGTCAAGGAGTCTGAAGAGTGTGATCCTTAAAGACGGTACCTATAGCTCCAAGGGTAAAACAGCTTCTAAACCATAAACGAGACTATTTGGCGTTTTACCTGTGGAAGTCCGATGCGTAGTACGATAAGCCCACAACGTGTATACTAGCTGCTCATGCCATCTTTTCTTGCTTTGGGTAAGCTTCTTTTTAAGTACTGTAATGATGGTTTTATTTGTGGCCTCAGCTTGTCCATTGCTCTAAGGGTAGTAAGGGGATGAAAATGAATGTTTGATCCCTAGGCTTTCACAGAAAGTTCTGGTTTTGGCACTGTTGAATTGTGGCCCATTATCACTTATGATGGTTATGGGGATGCCAAAATAGGTCATAATGTTTTCAAGAATGAAGTTTCATATGTTTTTGAATGTGGTTTTTCTAAGGGGAATAGCTTCTACCCACTTCATGAAATACTCTGTCACAGTTATGATGAAGCTATGCCCTGTAGAAGATGAGGGTGTTATTGGCTCGATAAGGTCTAACCCCCACTTTTGGAAGGGCTAGGTGATTTGCGCTGTATGCAACTCATTTGGTGGAACATGTATCATATTGCTATGTTTTTGATAGATACTGCATGTTTTGGCCTTGGAGAGACAGTCATGCTCCATGTGTGGCCAATAATAGCCCAAACGTCTTATTTTCATTGCCATTGCTTTAGGTGCTCTGTGTCCTCCGCATAGTCCATCATGTACTTGCTCGACGATGGTTTGGGCATCAGCGCTACTAACGCATGTTAATAGTATGCCTTCGTAGGATCGACGACACAACGTGTCCCCTACCAATGCATATTATTGAGAATGTTTTCGTACTGTGTCCTTTTGTGCATTCGTTGGATGTTGCGGTGTTTCACCGCGTAGAAGGTACTCTTTTATGTCGTCATACCATTCCATTGCATGTGTTGTACTAATGGATGCAATTGGTAATTCATTGAGAGCATCAGTTATGGGTTTAGCACAACTGATTATAGAGCTAGGCAACATATGGAACATGTTTGGCGATATGTTTAGAGCTAGCGTGGCAAGTGCATCTACAATGGTGTTATCATTTCTGGAAACATGTTGCACATCCATATTTTGTGGTAGAGTTTGTGCCAAGATGTTCAGTGTGGGAAACCAAAATTTCTTTGCAAGGGAATATGATATGTGGTAGTGTTTGTAATCTCGTTATTTTGTTTTGCACCTCCTCGTACTTTGTATTTTGAATAAATTCAATAAAATATTCAAGGCGGCGGTGGCGGCAGCGGGGTTAACGCGGTGCTATATATATGCTAGCGAGCATGAGCATGAACCTATCAGTTATCAAAGGTAGCGTGAACCTAAGTTGCAGTGTGAGCGTAAACCTAAGTCGCAGCGTGAGCGTAAACCTAAGCCGTAGCGTGAGCGTAGAGAACTAAACCCTAGCGTGCAGGATTCAGCTCGGCATACAAGATCAAACCCCACTGTGAGATTTAGCATACAGGATGCTGAAATGGGCAAGGGCAAGGAGGTAGAAGGCCAGGGGAGGAAGGGACCCAACTTGACCTTTGCGGAGGAAAGTGAGGCCATGCTACAGTGTTTGCCTAGGCCTTGGATTCCATCATGGCTTGGACTGGCACACAGGTAGGCTCTAATCTCACCTTAGTTAATTGCTTTCTTTTGTATTTGCTATCTGGGCATATGGGATTTGTGCAAGATATTTGGTTGTATGTTTTAGTGTGCAAGGTCTGCACACTGAGCGTAGATAGTTTTGGCAACGTGCAGAGTCTGCACGCTGAGCGTAGACAGTTTTTGATAGCGTGCAAGGTTTGCACACTAAGCGTAAACAATTTTTGCAGTGTGCAGGGTCTGCACGCTGAGCGTAAATAGTTTTTGCAGCGTGCAGGGTCTGCACGCTGGGCATAAATAGTTTTTGTAGCATGCAGGGTCTGCACGCTGGGCATAAATAGTTTTTGCAGCGTGCATGTTTTGCACGCTGGGCATAAATAGTTTTTGGCAGCGTACAGGGTCTACACGCTGAGCAAAATAGTTTTTGCAGTATGCAGGGCCTGCACGCTGGGCGTAGATAGTTTTTGCAGCGTGCAGGGTCTGTACATTGGGCGTAGACAGTTTGCAACTTTTTTGAAGTATTGGCCTTCAATATGGAACTTCATTTCTTTATTTCATTTCTATGTATAATTGATTTACCATGGCATTCGGGTTATTTACAAGGATCCTAAGCCTTTTCTCTTAGTGGTTGAGCTGGTTGGGGTACTGGCCTGGTTCGGGCCCCTTGATACTGACGAACCTGCCCCTGATCTAACTATTGATAACAATGGGGTATGGTTCAGGGAAGGGGCATGTGAGTTCCTTACCTTCATTTTAGATAGATTCAAGGTAGTGATATGGTCCGATTTAAGCAAACAAGTAGCGTGGAGCATGCTTGAAGCAATGTTGCTAGGATCTTCAAACGGCGTCATGGGTTTCATGGTGGACATTGACAAGGGACCGCTTGCGATTGAGGATGGTCCCTCTGGAGGGCCCAGATCTATCCATCTGTTATCGTGTGTATGGGACTTATTTCCACATGGACCTCACTATCTCAATAGCACCTTATTTTTGGCCGCGTGTGTGCATACATTATTTCAAAACCCTCCAGGCACGGTGTACAGGGTAGAGAGGTAAGGTTGTTTAATTTGTCATTTCTATTCTGTTGTTTAGTGTTTTCTCCTATTCTGACGGCCGTCCTTTTGCATGCCCCAAGTTGACAAAGATGGAATATGCGTAAATGATGATAGACTTGCACTAGCTCACACTGCTTTAGAGACCTTCATGGCAGGTCCCACCCTTTGCGGAGCTGTATTAGCTTAGACTAAGGGTGACATTGTTCATTTTCATAAGCGATTTTCTAGGGATTTTGCGCAATGCATGGCTCGAGGATGGCTACATGGAGATTGGTCACGTAATGGAACGATTTTTCCCCGTGATACTTACTTGGGTCCTAGTAACGTGAATCCCATGACTGAAGGTAAGTGATGATATTTCTCTGATGTCTTAGTTTGTTTATTCGGCTGCAATGTTGGTCATACTAGTGCTATGGTTTTACATTGTGTTTACAGTTAACGTCCCCCTCGACGGAGACCCTATTACGATAGGGTGCATTGAGAGCACCCTGTCGATGAAATTTGGGGAGGTCAGCAAGGCGCAACGATAGTTGCGTACCAGTGCCCCACTGTCTATCATCCGTTGTTTGAATGATGCTGGCCTCATGGAGCTATTCACAACCCCAAGCCCTGATGTCTCTGTAGCTGAAATTATTGGAATTGTTAATTCGTTCAACAACTCTGTCACTTACTACAACACCCATATCAAGGGGGTCAAAATAGTTTTTCATCTGTCAGCTGATTTCTTTTCAGACCTCTTTGGTATCCCGGTAGATGGTGTGAACATGGTTTTAGATAGGGTGTAGAAAGAGCTCCATGTGGTGCGTGAGTTAGAAGATTGGTTGGGCATTCTCAAGGGCTCTAAGGGGTTCCCTATGCAAGGAACATCAAAGGTAATGGAAATCAATGGACTGTATCCCCTATTTAGGGCATGGGTGTTTCCTAAATCCCTGTCTCAAGTGAAGAGTCTTGGGGTGGAAGCCATGCACATCATGCGGACCATTTTAGAGGCTGAGATGCGTTATAATTGGGCCCAATTTTTGTTGCCGGGTTTCCATAGGGAGATAGTGTGATTGCGCTCAAATGTTAAGGCATAGTCCCATTTTACCTTCGCATTTTTCACAGGTTATCTAAGTCGCCTGGCTGAATTTCTGGTGGTTCTTGTAGATAATAAATATGTTTTGCGGGATCGTACTCAATTATCTTGCCCATGGATTAACCATTTGTTCGAGGTAGCTGAGTCTCAAGATGCACTCGAGGGGATCTATGAATCAGTTTCTATGACAACAGAGGGGTCATCCGACGCTTCAATCCATACACATGACAGTGTGGAGCTGGAACCAGAAAATGTGCCCTACACTGCTAAGAGGGCTGATCAGGTGATCAAGGAGATCATCGGGAAAGCCAAATCGAAGATTCAGAAGCATGAATGCCCTCAAGAGGTGGCCTCAACTGTGGAAGAGCCAAGGGTGAAGTGTATACGATTCAAAATGCCTGCTTGAGGTAAGTAAGCTTGATGCACTTATTGTATTGCTATTATCATCATTTTCGTCTTATTCATTGTTTTTTTTTGTTTTGACCACTTACATGAAACTAATGTCTTTAGACCTGACTCAGGAAGTGAGAAGACAGGAGCTAGAAACTATTATCAAGGAGGAGGAAGTTCCAACGAATTTAATTGAGGAGGAAGAGGTTGGCAAATATTAGGTGGAAGTGACTGAAGAGTTGGCAGAAGACACCACAGAGATAGAACTGGTCGATGACCGGGATGGTGTTGATGAAATATTTAATAGCTTCCTTAAGGGAAGATTGGACCTTGGTAACCCTCCGAACCGGGAAGGGAACAGAGAATCCAGTATATTCCCTTTTGTTTTATTGCATTGCCTTGTGAATCATTGTTTCCATTATGTGGTGTTTAATTTTATGTTTTTTATCACTTCTAGATGAAGATATTGAAACTAGGACAATTCCTACGATGCGGTTAGAAGTGCCTATGATAGTGGCTCCCCCTGAAACAACCACTGAGGCTAATCCATCTCATACTCATGAACCATTTACTTGGACCGAGATTCCAAGAAAAATGGATTTCGTCACCAGTATCGTTGACGAGGTGGTCGAATGTATTCAGCAAGCTCACCCTGAAATAGGTATAGAAGTCTCAAGCATTTTGCAGCCTCGAGTTTCATATTCCTTTTGCCATCTAAGATCTAATGCCTGTTCTTTTCATGTGGGTAGGAGCTAAATTGAAGTGGGATCCATTTGAGGTTGTTTGTATTAAGAGCTTGCCTGCACTACTGCTAGAAGTTGAACAGATACCGAGATAGGTCTATGACGAGGTGGAAGAATGTCTTGTGCATAACGCCAAATCGCTTTGGACCTATAGGCGCTCCATTGAACAGCTATGGTTGCAGATCCAGGCAAGGGAAAGAGAGGTTTCCAAGTTATTGACTGAACGTGATGATCTCAAAGCTCGTTATGAGTTCACCTCAGTCAGATTAACAGGTGATCGTTCTTGAAGAAACTTCCAAGATCACTTAAACCATATATTGGAACTTGCTGAATCGCCATGCATCATTGACTCAGAAGCTAATAAAGCGTAAGGCCTAGATAGATTTGCTGAACCTCAAGTGTCAGGATTGGAAGGCTTTCACTTCCAAAGTGTGGAAGTGGGGTCAAGATGAGAAGAACCATAAGCATCATTACAAGAAGTCATTAAAAGAAGTATCTATAGAGAAATGTCATCTTGAAATGTTCGTAGAGGGTCTGGGTCTACGTTCTGCTAAGAATACCATTGTTGAGATGGAATCGCCCACGAGGGTAATTACGACTACTTCTGGGGAGGTCTCTGTGGGTGAATTTCCCTTGAAACATCCCACATGGTTGATGGTTGACAAGGGGAAGGCCTTAGCGAACATCGATCTGGGCCTTAATGTGACTGACTGGGCTAGCGTCTCAGAGGAAGAAATTCTCCATCGGTTGGAATTCGGTTTAGGAGGGTCTTCTACGGTAAGCAGTTTCTTGTGAATTTTGTTCATTGAATAACGTTTGGGAGTTTTCTCTTTTCTTCTTGTGTTGATTGTTTCTTTTGCTTTTTATAGGGTCGAGGCGATGACAACTTCAAGAAGGTGGCCCCAACGGAGCAGGGACCCATGGTGCTGGCGAGTCTGAAGGGGACAGCCCTCCCGTCCCTGATGTTTAGTTTTGACTTTGAAACTATCTCGGCTCATAATTTTACATGAATCGTAAATTGAATGTTTTACCTTGAGTTGTATTGAACTGATGAATGGAATTAGTTAACTGTTGTATTTGTCTAACTGTATATGACTACATATATATATATTTCTGTATATATTTTTTTTGTGAATTTTGAGTTTAAATGTAAACACGATGCGGCAATGTAAAATGTTTTAGTTTGTTTTGCTGTTTAAGTGTAATGCACGAAGTGGGAATGCAAGTAGGAATGTAATTATAAGCGAAGGATAATTGTGAAAAGGAAAATGTGAAGAAAAATTGTTATTGATAACATGACAATATAAGCATAAATTCGAACAATGAACTTGAATTTGCGAGAAAAACAAAGTGTATGCAAATGGTTTAGTTTAAGGCCATTTCGGGCCCCATGCACTAGTTTAAGGCCATTTCAGGCCATGTGTAAACAAGGGAAGTTTCAAGTGACACTGGTGGATTTCTTGATAGACCGACCATTTCTGAACGTGGCTAGTTTTATGTCGTTGCGGACATGTGATAGTTTAATGTTGTTTTGGACTGTGAATTTAGTTTAACATCGTTTCAGACTTGAATGTCATTTATTGGCTTAGTAATTTTTTGATTTTCCTCATTTTAACATTAGGAGTAGCATTAACGGGTATGATTCTATATTCAGCATCTCCTTCACTAATCACGTTGAACGGTAATTCGGCCCAAGGGATGTCTGATGGAACAGTTCCCGCATTGGTGCTTTCTGATGTTTCTGCATGTACTGTAGTTTCTACATTTGTTGTAGTTTCTAGGTGAGGCTGTATATATACAATTTCAGGCCCGAGTATTTCTGTGTTAGGTAAATTTTTCTTTGTGTTTAATAGATTATTGCTTACTGGTTGCGTGCATCTTTGTTGTTCATTTGTATCATCTTGTTTAGGCTCTTCGAACTTAACCTCTGAGCCTTGGTNAAAACTAATTAGACCAACCACCACCATGTGTTTGAAATTGTTCAGTGGATCACACNATGGGATAGGGTACTACGTTTGTAGCAGCTTCATCATCTACATGCACTCTATGTATCTTGAATTGATTTATTCGTATCGTTATGAACATAGGTGCAATTGTCACTTCTCCTATTTTCTCATCCATTTTGATGTTGTCATTGTGGAAACCTAATGGCCTAGGAGTCCATCCTTGAGGCGAATACATTACCACATGAATTGAAGGTTCATTTGGAGGTAAGTCTTTGCTTACTGGGATGGATGTCAACATGTGCACTAGGGCTTCGCGATGGGTTTGAGAGGTTAACATCAGGTCGTATAAGCTTAACGAAGTGTTTTTTTGTTTAAGTGTTTGTGTGACCTGTGTTAGAGCTGTTGCTAAATCTTTACTATTGGACGTATGTTTGTCGATAGTCATTTGGTCCATAGGGCCCAACAGTTTTATCTCATGCGTAGTTGGTTTATCATTTTTACCCACAATCGTTGATCTAGATGTATCATGCTTTCCGGATGATTCACCCTCATAGCCAGTGTTTGGTTTATTATTAGGTGATGTCATGGGTATTGCACTTAGCGGGGTAGGCTTGGGAGGTCCTAAGGCTAGTCGTTGACGTTCCTTCTTCAAGCTTTCTTGTGTAAGCTTGTCTGCCAGGCGTTCTCGTGTATGGCATGGGGGTACAGTTGGTTTCAGAACCTCAAGTTGTTTTGGAACCTGTACAACGTATGGAGTAGGGTGGGGTTGCGGATGGACGGATGAATGCGGTTGAGTGTTAGGCTAGCTAGGCATCCTGATGACATAGGGGATCGATTTATTCTATGTTTGCGGAGTGGAGGATTGGTGGTCATCAGGACGTTCGGGTATCCTAACAACATATGGAGTTGGCCTAGCTGGAGGTTGTACCTCCGTAGTTGCAACCACAGGTGATACTCAGACTACGTAGGAAGTGGGTCGAGTAGGAGATGGTTGTGCATCTGTGGTAGCAGTGGCGGGAGGTACATGCACCACGTATGGTTTTTCACATGGTGGTATGATAGAAGTTGCTACGGCAGGGGGTATTCAGATGACATAAATTTTTTGTGGGGAGTATGATGGTTGAGGCACAGGTGTTTGTATAGTGGGAGGAATATGCACTATAAATGGTCTCTTAGGCATTTGCTGCTTCTGATCGGAATGGATGGTGTTGATCCTAGGTGTTCCCAGTTCGTTATCGAAGTAGATGGTGTTAATTACATATGGTTCTTCTTTAGTATTTAGAGGATCTTTATATACGCCCATGGCTTGGTTTTGTGGTTGGACCGGGTTGGCTTCATCAAAAGTGATTTGACCTTCGTCGATCATCTGTTGGATATCTTGTTTTAGGGTGAAACAATAGTCAGTGCCATGCCCATTACATTGATGATAATCACAAAAATGGTCCATTCTAAAACCTTTTGGAACTGGGGGTTCATCCGGTGTTGCCAGGCTTGGGTTCTGAACCAATTGACAAAATCGATCATGTTTTTGGATTTCTGCAGGGGACAATTGTTTATGTTTCATCAGTTCGGCCTTCAAGAGTTGGTCGAATAATTACAAGGGTTTCATGGGCAACGGGGTATATTGAGAGGGGTTCTTCCTCTCGAAGTTTCTCATACGACCCGGTGTAGGATCTGTGATGTAAATGATTTGGGTGCCATCACAGGAGCGGGTCTAGCATAATTAGCAAGGGCAGCGGGTGGTTTGCTTTGTTGTCCTGCATTCGCTTATTGTGTTTTTGCTACTGCTGCTATAGTTGTTTTAGCCTTTTCTTTGTCTTTCTTATTATGTTGATTTTTAAAGGCTGAATATGCAGGGTCATGGCTGTTTTGGGTTGCCTCCTCTATGTTCTTGATCTATACAAACACTTGACTAAGAATGCGTGCATTGAGATAATATAATTTGGACTTGACAAAATCATTGACAGCCCCTTTTAGAATGGTGAGGAGATACGTCTCCGGGATTGGCTCGTGGAGCTCATTGAGGGCAGCACTCCACCATTGAATGAATTTTTGGACAGGTTCAAGTGGTGCTTGCTTGACCCGTATGAGGCTATCAAGTGTTGCTTCAGGCTTCAAGTTATACTTGAACTTGGTAACGAATTGGTGTAACAAATTTTATAGAGAATATATTGAGTTTTGTCGCAAAGCCTGATACCAATCAAGTGCTCTACCTATGAGGGACATGGGGAACACTCGCAGAATGGCATGTGACCATACCTGAAGTAGCGCGCATTCTAATCTAAACATTATAAGGTGAGCGTTGGGGTCTATCTCCCCATTGTATTTAGTTAGCGTGGGTAAGAAAACACCCTTAGGTAGTATTAGAGGCGGAACTGAAGAGTTGATAGGGTCATCGTGATAGAAGTCCACTACCTTAAGCTCTCCGTCAGTGGTTGTTTTGAGGTGTTTGACCTCATCAGTTAGCTCCTGCATTAGCTTTTTGGCATTAGCCCAGTCTTGGGCACTAGGTGAGATAGTAGGTTGATGATGTTGTACAGTATAAAGGTTAGATTGTTGGATACTGGGCTGGAAGGAAGAAAGTTGTGTGGTTGGAGGCTGCGCTTGCAGAATAGTTGTGGTGGGTGGTACTAGGGGTGGCACATTGTAGGTAAGGGATTGTTGTTGTTGTTGTGGTTGTACTTGAGGGATGTTAGCAGGTAAAATTGTATGAGACGGTATGTTATAGTGAGGGGGTTGATGCAGTTGAGCACCAATCGCAGCCCATTGCCCAGTCACGCTTTGTGTAGGGGCACTCTGAACTTGTTGAGTTACAATGGTGAAAGGGGCTCCTTGGGTTTGGATCCGCAGTATATAATAAGCAGATGTAGAAGCCGGTATCACATGCGGCATCTCGATCACTCTAGGCGGGAAGGTTGCTCCTACATTATTTTGAGGAGGTTGTATTTGCAAGAACGGGGATACTATTGCAATGGGGGGAATAGCAAGGGGAAGTGTGTTGAGTTGCGTATTGGTTACAGGAGGAGTAGGGGTAAGCATGGATGGTTCCTATTGAGGTATTTGTGCTTGGGTGATTTTAAATGGTTGGAGGGACATAGCTTCCCCTGTGGCTGGATGAAACAACAGGTTTGCATAGGTTTTGTGGGCTGAGGGTATGGTATGAATCTTCATGCTCAGACTAAGCTGCAAAGTCATCCTCCTCTTCCAATTGAGGATTTGCCACAGACTGGTCCAGAGACTGACTCCTTAGTAGGAGGAGTTGTGAGATGAGCTCAGAGTAGTGCTCTGGGAGAGGGATGATATCATACGGGGAAGGGATGAACTCATGTCCTCCCCTATGGAAGAGTTCATATTGTCTCTTAACCTCCATTTCGGTTTGATCCACGGCTAGGCCGGCTTGTATTTTTACGCATATGAAATTGTATTTCTCCTGAGTTATAATGTTAAATGATGGGTTCCTCCCTTGCAATCTGAGAGACTGGCGAGGCCCTGTCGTGGGTTGTACTACAGGTTGTTGAACGGCCATGGGGCCTACGATATCTATGATGGGCTTGGTTGAAGCGTTGGGATTTGCAGTGTTCATGATGAACGGTTGTGAATATAACACGGTGGAAAGGATATGGAACTGGTATACTTATCAGAGCGTACACCTAAGTTTGTAGCATACAACTTATAGACTGGATCTCAGCGTATAGGCTTCAGCGACCAGCGTATAGAGACAACATGCATTGTACAGGTAGGCTGAGCAGTGTGTAGACAGGGTCTACAGTGTACAATGTAGACTGAGCAGTGTGTACATAGGGTCTATAGTGTACAATGTAGACTGAGTAGCGTGTAGATAGGGTCTACAGCGTATAGCGTAGACTAGGCAGCATGTAGACTGGGTCTACAGCGTTCAGCGTAGACTGGGCAGTGTGTAGATAGGGTCTATAGCATACAGGTAGGCTGAGTAGCGTATAGACAGAGTCTATAGCATACAGCTTAGGCTAAGCAGTGTGTAGATAGGGTCTACAGCATACAGGTAGGTTGAGCAGCGTATAAATAGAGTCTACAGTGTACAGCTTAGGTTGAGCAGCATGTAGACAGGGTCTACAGTGTACAGCATAGACTGAGCAGCATGTAGACTAGGTCTACAGCGTACAGCGTATAGGTAGGCTGAGCAGCGTGTAGACAGAGTCTACAGTGTACAACGTACAAGTATGCTGAGCAGCGTATAGATAGAGTCTACAGCATACAACTTAGACTGAGCAGCATGTAGACGCTGGGAATTCTATAGAATGGGGTACAGATCTGGGAATTTCAGAGCCAGGTTTGGTGTCAGTGTGATGTGAATCTGGGAAGACCAGGGTATGAGATCAAAGTAAGTTTAAACAGTTTCAGGCCCTCCTTCTAGCGCCATTTTCTGTACTGTCCGAAATCATCGATCTTCGGCTGGAATGAAATAGAAACTAGGAGATCCCCAGACAAGCACAGAAGATCCTACCTTCGCTTGAGGATGAGCTGGAATTAACGAAGGTAGAGTACCTTGAATGGTCTACATGTGGATCAGACAGGGATTTCCCTAAACATACACCGTTATACTATATGCTGGGTTATACGTAAACAGTGTAACTAATGTTAAATGGAGCGTAAACGTACAGGAATGTAAACAATAAGCATACAATAATGAACGAAAAAATGTAACAAATCTTAGCAAAAGAAATGTGGCAATATTATTGCGAAACAGAAAGTTACAATGCACCGGTCTAACGCAATTGTGAATCTAACACAAGGTAGACGATGAGCCCTGGTGGATGCGGAGGGATGATGGTGTGCTGGTTTGAACTGCAGGCACAACGTGAAGGCTGTATGCTCAGCGTGCAGGGTTGAGGTCCAGCGTACAATTTTCTTTTGCTCTGGTTTCTTAGTGTCTCAGGTTCTTTTTTTTTGTCTCTAGTTTACCCCTAAATTGCCAACCCCGATTTAGTCAAAAATCAGGGTTTTTATACAAGTTTCGATGTTAGACTCAAGTCTGAGAGGGGATGATTGGCCGTGGAGTGCTGGACTCTCAGGTTGGGTGACATGTGGCATGTTGACCAAGTACGAAAGAATAAAATTTTACAAGTGTATATCATGCTACACGCAAGTGTATACTGTTGTACGCCAGCGTATACACACTGGGCGTGTGAACTCGACGTACAGACTTGACTAAAATAAAAGAAGTCATTCGGCCCTCGGGCTTGAAGTCAGATGTCACAAGAATGCTGCCTGTCGATGTTCAGCTTGATTGGCCTTCATTTAACACGGTTCTAGAGAGCTTTGATTGGTACACGTTGTGCTACACACTGGGCGTACACATTGTATATGCTGGGCGTATACGCTAGGCGTACACGTTGTGCATCTATGCTGGGCATGCAGGATGCACATGCTCAGCATATGAACTCCAAAGTGCATGATGTCGAGACCAAAATTCATCTTTCTGGAGCCCATGATGACACCTGATAATTATTCTATTCCTCTAAGTTGATGCCATATACAAAATCTTGCTCTGAAGTTCCATTTCCATGCTGTCTTTGGGATTGCCTGTTGGGCGTACATGTGAGGCGTGTATGCTGGGCATATACACTAGGAGTATACGTTGGGCGTGTACACTGCATACTGCATACTTAATGAAAACGCAGTATCTTGAGATTCAAAGTCTCGTTGTTTGATTCTAGATGTCGCCGTGGTCGTTTGTGGATCCCAGGGAACCGTTTCTTATTGAGTTCAACTCTACTTGAGGCTGTCTATGGGGCCCTCAAGCATCAGTCATGCTGGGGAGCATCATGATTTAGCTCGACTCTTGTTGGAGAAGTACTAAGCTCAGAATTTTGTGGTGTTTCACTTCTCACCTGGGGCTTGTATGGAATGGACAATAGTCTTTTGTTTATGATGTTAATGGGGTTATGAAGACCTTTTTTGTGTATTTTTCTCTTTGACCTTTTTGTTCTTTTTCTTGTTTTTTCTTGTTTGTTTCTTCTTTTCTTTTGTTTTTTTTCTTTATTTGAAAGAGCTTGCTTTTAGTGTTGTGCTTATTTTCGAGTGTTTGCATTTTGTATCATGCATTGTATACTGTGTTTAGTGTTGCAACTTCTTAGAGAATCACAGTGTGAAACAGTGTATCAAGAGTTTTGAGCTATGTGGAATGTATAAAGGAGGTGTAATTGGATAGGATAAGGGGGCATGTCCAAGAAATGGGGAATGCATTGGGAGTCGGGAATGTACTTATGAATGGATTGATTAACCCAGTTACGTGCGTTAGGAAGAATATGATACCTTGTCATCATGTTGAAGTGCATCTATGTACGAATGCCTCAGGAGTGTCATCCTGCAAACACAACTCCAAGAAGATAAGAAAAACACAAATGGATCAGTTAACTAAGCACTTTAAACAAGGAGATGGAGCCACCACATGTAATTCAAAAGTAGATAGAATCATGAACAACATCAACTTCATTAGGATGCATGAGACAAATTATGTAGCAAGCCTTTTGTGGAACATGAACATGAATAGCCAATCACAGAAACACATCTTTTCAAGTTTTTCCTCGTCATTGATGATGTCACCAGTTTATAGTCTTAGCGGACTGTTGTGGGTTAGTTTCACATCGTAACCCCTTGGATGATGCCAATTTAGTGTCGTAGCTAATGGTGAATTACTAGTTTATAGTCATAGTAGACTATGAAGAAGAAAACTAGTTTATAGTCTTAGTGGACTTTGAATGCTAGCTTTATGTCATGGCAAACAGATGTGGTAGTTTAGCATCATACCAGATAGAGTTATGTGGTATCAGTTTTAAGTCATGATGCCAAAACATTTTTTTGGTATCAGTTTTAAGTCATGATGCCAGGACTGTTCTGTGGTATCAGTTTAAGTCATGATGCTAGGGCTCTTCTATGCTAGTTTATAGTCATAGCAGACTATCTGTGCTTACCTTGCTTGTGTAAGGTGTGATGTTGCATGCATGGTCATGTTGTGTGCCTGCAAGATCCCAAAAAAATCAACTAGAAAGAAAAAAACATCAAGCAACACCTTTCGTAAATAGAGTTAAAATGGATGAATGAAAGGAAAGCAATGCAAAAATTGATATTTTTAGGTTGTTCCAGGCTGTAAGCTAGTTTAAGGCCTTTTCGAGCCCTTGTTAGTTTAATATCATTTTGGACATGGGATAGTTTAACGTTAGTTTGGATAGAGGTTGTGAAGGACTATTGGGTGGATGGGGCATTGTCACCACGTATGATGGTCTCCCTCCCTTTTGTGGAGGAGGTGGAGTTCTTGGTCGATGGGAGATGACACTGTGCATGACCTAGCTAGCTAGGGGCATCCTAGGATCATGTTGTAGTCTGACATCTAGTTGACGAATGTAAAGTTTGCAAACGTGCGGTGCTGGTCTCCTATCATGAAGGCGATGTGGATTGTGCCTTTAATGGCTATGCGTGCTCCATCAAAGGAGTTTAGAGACTCGATTTCAATCAATTGAATGTTGTGCGTTAGGCCTAGTCATTCGACGAAGGAGTGTGCAAGAACATTTTTTGCTGCACCATCATCGATGTGTACTCTACGTACTATGTATTTTTCGATGCTTATACTAATGTTCAATGGTGCATGTGTTACATCCCCTTTTTTGGGGTCGATCTTGACATCATTGTTGTGGAAGGTTAGAGTCGGTGTGTTTGTATCTTGTGGTACAAGGGATGTAATGGCTCCGTGAATGGCATCTTCAGTTGGAGACATGTTTTCTGTAGTAGGGATGGAGGCGAGCACGTGTGCTAGTGCTTCGTGATGCTTTGATGATGTTAAGATGAGGTTGAGCAAGGTAGGCATTACATTCTTATGTTTTAATGCATTGTGTGTATGAGATAGTACGTCTGCAAGGTTGTTGTTTATGTTTGTTGTGGTGGGAGCCTCCTCTATTGTATGAGCTATAATGTACAGCTCTTGTGGAGGGGAAATACATAAGGGTTGTTGTTTAGTGGCCTTAGGGGTAGAGCTAGGGCTGGTTTGTGGTTTAGGCATTAGTGACTTGGGTTGCCACTGCTTGTATGTGGCTAAGTTGCTGGAACTTGGACTTGGTGTGGATGTCGCCGGAGCAACTTGTGTGTTTAATGTCGTGATAGATGATGGTTGGCAATTTAACATCGTACTAGACGGGTTGTTAGATGTTGCCCTTATGATGAAGGGTCTCTTGTTTCAGGAAGTTGTTGAAGGTATGGGACTGCTAGGTTGCACTGTGTTGAATGATCCTTTCTTTGTCATTCTTTGTAAATCATTTTGTAAAGTTTGACAAGTTTCTATGTCATGTCCAGGCATTTGGTGGTAGTGCCAATATGCACTTAAGTCAAAATGTTGTGGGACACATGCGTTGTATGTTGTAGTGGGATGACTTGCCAATTCACAGTGTTTCTGGTTGCGTATGTAGGCATCATTTGACATGCATTTGCATTGGACCAAACCAACGTTGAGGAGCTATTCTAGCAATTGGGAAGGTTTTCTCAGCAAGGGTATGTGTTTGCGTTGGGTGCGCTCACGTCTAGGAGTGGCTTGTGTGGCGACGCTAAAGCTAGAGCTGGTGGTTTGGGGTGTTGAGGCCATGGGCCTGTTGGTTGCATGTGTTGGCATGGTGATTGTTGTGATTGTTGCATTTGATGTTGCTTATGTATCCTGCGCTATTTGTGTTGTTTGTGTTGGTTGTAGTTGTTGCATTTGTTGTTGTGCATGTTGTTGTTTTTTGTGTTGGCTCCTATAGGCCAAGTAGGATGGGTCATTTCTTGCTCTTGCTACCTCTTCGATGCCCTTTGCTTAGTCAAAGGCCTGGGTAAGAGACTTTGGGTTCTAGTAGAGCAGTTTGGACTTGATGAAGTCATTGACTGCACCCTTGAAGATTGCCAAGAGATGTGTCTTTGAGATCAGCTCATGCATTTCATTAGCTATGGCACTCCATCGCTAGAGGAAGGGTAGTATGGGCTCCAGGGATCCTTGTCTGACATGGAGGAGCTTGTCGATTATCACTTCAGGTCTGATGTTGTATCTAAAGCATGTCACAAACTGGTGTATGAGGTCCTCGAGGGATGCGATGGAAGATCAGGGTAGGGCAAGGTACCACTCTAAAGCTTTGCCAGTGAGCGACAGGGGAAAGAGGTGTAGAATGACATGTGGCCAAGAGTGCAACGTGATGGCTTCTATGCAGAATGTGATGATATGTGCATTGGGTTCACTATGAATGTTGTATTTTGTTAGCTGTGGAACTGAACCGCCCACGGGTAGTGTAAGGGGTAGGACCATAGGACAAATCGAATCATCACAGTAAAATTCCATCACCTTGGGTGTGTCTAAGGACATAGCCTTAAGTTGGTTGATTTCCTTCATCAAAGTATAGATGAGTTGGGACACTTGTTCCCAACTCATAGATTCACCAGTCGATTGTGTTGACTGGACTCGCATAGGTTGTGTGGTGAAGGGTTGGATCACCAGTTGTGGGCTTTGTGAGTTTAATGTCATGGCAGATGGTTGTTGGTAGTTTAATGTCATACCAGACGTGTGTTGGCAGTTTAAGGCCGTATTGGGCATGGTGGCTGAGGCACTGGTGAAACAGGCATGACACATGTGGTTCTTGCATAAATGTTGGTTTGAGGTTGGGGAGGTTGGGGCATGGCCCCAGCGTACGTACTTGTGTTGCTTGGGGCTGGGCCCCATCGTACGTACAAGGTGTTTGGATTGTTTGGGGCTGGGCCCTAGTGTGTGTAGATTGTGAAGCGAATGCCTTAGACGTGTGCTCCAAGTGCTGTGATTGTTGTGAGGAAGTAAGGCCCCAAGGGCTATTGGGTTCAAGTAGAGCCACGAACTCATACTCGTACTCAGATAACGATTTCAAGTAAGAGGAAGTCATCTCAGAATCATTATGTTCTGTATATTGTATGTATTGAACAAGGTGATCCATGTTGGTGGCAGTTAGTACTTAGACCGACTTGACGTTAGGTGCGAATTATGGTGAATTTGACTTTGAAACGGATGCATTTTGTGTGTTTTTGTTGAAAAACACTGTAGTGGTACTATAGCAGCATGCAGCATGAGTACTGTAGTAGTCAAAGTGTAGTTGTGTGTGTGATAGTAGGTCAAGCGCTAAGCCCCCGAGTGATGTGGTGATGTGTTTGTGGGTGCTTGGATGCTAGGAGTCTTATGTGCCTGAGCATCCAAGGTTCAAAGTTGCTCTTTCTTCAAAATTTTCGACCCCATTTAAGTGAATTGACAGGGTATTTATAGGGTTTGGCTGGGCTCGGGCATGAAATCTGTGGATGGAATCGACAGCTGAGAGATGAGAGAAAACAAGATCATGTGACATGTGTCTGGTAGACAGCTGTGTGTGAGTTGGTTGTGTGTAGGCAGGCTACGTTCTTGACCAGGTGCATTGTATCTTACAACGTGTGGCTTACTCAAGCCCATGGAAGCACATACAATTTGGACAGTGAGGGCCTAACAAGCCCACAAATGAAGATTTACAAAGAAAATCAAGAGGGATCGACTCCAGCTCGCTTGAAACATCTTGGTTCCTAAATCGACTACTACAGGATGTCGATTTGAGTAGTTTTGTGGCCGTTTGAGGTGTTTCTATTCCACCAGGACTCCTAGCATGAATTGATATGGTCCTAGTGTGTCCTTAGCGTGCGTTTGGAGTGCTTTTGTCTAAGCATGAATAGTGTTCACGTTGATGAATAGTATTTATGCTGATGAATAGTGGTCATGTTGTACTCATGCTGCAGTGTGTCCTCAGTGTGACCATTAGCGTGAGTGAGGAGAATGACATGTTTCACACTAATTTTTGAATTTTTGAAGCCTTTTTCTTGAAGTGTGGTGATTACCTTGATTGTGATTGACAAATTGAGTGTAAAAGTACCTTGTTTTGACCACTTTTGGGAAGGTCACGCTAGGCTCACGCTACAACGTGACCATAGCGTGACTTGCAACATGACCTGTAGAAACTTGACGCTGAATGCTGAATGATGGAATCTTGACACTGGAAGCTGAACGCTAAACACTAAATGCTGGAATCTTGACGCTGGACACTGAATTCTGGAATTTTTAACTTCAAAAAATTGACCTCCATCTTTGACTTGATTTTGATGCTACTTGGAGTTGTTCATGCTAAGGGTGAGCAAATTTCCTTTAGCAGGCTGGGTGTGAGCTTAATGCCTTAGCCAAATTTTGCCTCCCGAAACTTCAAAAGGGCTTGGGTCGTTTTCATTTCAAAGTGCTAGGCCAAAATTAGTGGTGTTTCACTCAACTAGATCAAACACACGACGATGTCATGCCTGAGATTGTTCAATGGGGTGTGGGTCGTGGTGAAGGGCACAATCCACATAGACTTCATGGTAGGGGATCAGTTCCCCACAAACGTGATGTTCATCGTGGTTGAGGAGATGCCGGGGTTTAACCTAATCTTGAGGAGATCATGGTAAGCACAACTTAGGGCTTTCTCTTTGCCCATTCACCAGGAAATCCATCTACCATACGCAGGCAATGAGGTGGTGATCCATGGTGACGAGGTAATGATGCAAGCAATCAATAATGTAGACATGGAGCAAGGCTCAGAGGTCATGACCTCTAAGAATGAAGCACCTGCTTATGCACACACTAACCATCCAGTTAGAGAATCGACTCAGCAAGCCGGTTTCCAAAACTAAAGCGCGTGGGTTGAGTTGTCCTTCCAAGCGGGGGACAATGATGCAAATGAAGGCCCTGGCAAAGTGCCTTGGCCTTACGTTCCGCTCAACCCATGATGGATCAAGAAGAAGCTATGCATAGCGTAGCAACCCCGTCGCTTCCTACCCAGTTGCCATCCCTTGTACATTCACTGCCTTTTTTCTTTGTTAACGTACCATCTCTTTGGTATGTTACGCCATGGCCCGAAATGGCCTAAAACTATGTTACGCCATGGCCCAAAATGGCCTAAAACTATGCTATGCCATGGCCCAAAATGACCTAAAACTATGCTACCCAGTGGCTCGAAATGGGCTAAAACTAGTAGTGGCCTGAAATGCCCTAAAACTAGTAGTGGCCCGAAATGGCCTAAAACTAGCAATGGCTTGAAATGGCCTAAAACTAGCATGGCCCGAAATGGCTTAAAACTAGTAGAGGCCCGAAATGGCCTAAAACTAGTAATGGCCCGAAATGGCCTAAAACTAGCACATAAAAGCATGAAAAGTTTACACAAAACGTAGCATGTAGACAATGCACAAGTTAGTGCAGGATCAATTTTTGTTCCTGAACTTCTCTTTTCTTTATTCAAAACTGTTGTCTTTGAAGCAATATTTGCGAAAATTTTACAAAAATTCAAAACTTCAAAAAAGGAAATCCCATGCTATCATGGATTGTCTTTGCTTGCATCATCTTCGTCACTTGCCTCTGCATCACCTCCTTTTGCATCACCTTCCCTTGCATTGCCCTCTTCTAACTCTTCATTCCTTCCCTCTACAGGCCCTGCACTCTCATCTAAAGCCTACATTGTAGAAATGAAGTGGTCAGCTAAAGCAATGCATGTAAGATACAACAGAGCATAAGCATTAATACAGTAGAAAGAAACTAACCTGAGAAGGACCTGCATCTGCCTCGAAGGGTATCCGGTCTAAACCAAGCTCGAGGCGGCACCAGACCTCATCTGCTGTGATGTCCACCCAAAGCCTATTACTTGGTTTAGCATCTGCAACAGCTCTCTCCCTTTCAGCAGTTGTCCACCTCAGTGGTCTTGGAGAAAAGGAAGCAGTTGCAGTCTCTTCTGTGGGAAGGTCCACTTTCCACTTAGGAGATTCTGTAACCTTTACCTACTCTTTGAACTTGGCATAGGCCTAAGAAGTGTAAATAGCATTTACAAATGCTTTATACATAAACTCCTTGAGAATAGCATCTCTATACAATTTACGATGGGTGGCATGTTCCAGTTTATACATATTTTTATGGTTTTTTTGGGACTGCCCCCATTCATAAACCTTGGCACTGAAATCTTTCAAATCCTAACACTTCTGGGCCAACAAGTCCATTTACATCTGCTATTCTATTATTTCATGGGTGGCTTCGACGTTTTGACACATGATTGTCCAAAATATAGTGTAATCTATCACATCCGTGTGCCATTCCTCATTATTAGTGTCACGGGTTATGAGGAATTCGTTCCTCGACTTCAGATCCTCCACCTTAGTGCTCAGGTCGGCTTTCTCTTGCTCAGGTTTCTGGACCCATTTCCATAGGTCCTCGTTGATGTGCTTATACTCCCACAAGGAGAGTGCCAAGTGCAAAGTGCATTTGCAAGCCTCGTCATGTGCATGACAAGACACCTTGGTCACTTCAGGTGGGAATGTAGGCATGACACCAACTTTCAAATGTTGTGTCGAATCCCATTTGAGCCGAGAGGCTACCATAACACAAAGAGTATGTCAGTCGCATCAGCATAGCAAGTTAATAAATTTAAAAACTCTTGCATAGATACATGAGAGCATCTATCACTACTAGTTACCCACTTCAGGGTCCACCTACTGAAGGCAGCTGAAGATGTCATCGGCGATTCCCTGCATAAACGTAAACTTATCAGGGATCTTGTCCCATGATTCCACATGAATTGTAGGAGGTCCTGCAATATCAATAGCGATGCCTATCATATAACTAAACGTGTCAGTAATGACTAAAATGGGTTATGATAAGGCAGAAATATTTCCAAACTCACGAGCATCCAATTGTGACCCCCTTTTTGGCTGATGCAAAACGATGGTGGCAGCCTTGGTAGAAGTCCCTACCAAGTCTATATGTGCCTCTTCTTCATGTGCTGGTGCCTTTCCTTTTGAGTGAGTAGCATCTTTTTTATTCAAGGGACACTCCTCTTCATCTCCAAAAATGCCCTCCTCGTTAGTAGGAGGATTTTGCGTAATGATGAGAGCCCTTGCATTAGCGGCATGAGTTCCTTTCCTCTTGACCAAGGCCCTTTCTTCTGAGATTGGGGCCTCCATGTATTTATTCGTCACCTCCATCTTAGGAGCCGACACCTCTTTGTCACCTTCTTCTTCTTCCTCTTCTTCCTCTGGCAGCCAGAAAACACATGTTTGCGTTAGCTCAAAACATGTTGGCATAAAGTAGGTGCTACGCTACGCTATGCTGTCTAGCATAGCACAACGTAGAAGGCATTAACAAAGTAGGCGAGGGAATAAACATGAACAAAAGTGTTTACCAATGGGGGGTCGCATCCTCTGTAGTTTAAGCCATAGTCTTTGCCCCTCCTCTTCCTCCATGAAAAGGGTTTCCTTAGCTAGAGGAGGCCTCTTTCGCTGCAACTTACTAGCCACAGTCTCGACTATGAGATGTCTCCCCCGTGACATGCTACTGGCTACAGCAGGGGGGTGTCTCTCGTACTTTGTCTTGGCCATGAAAGTTGTGAGCCACCCGAACCTTATTCATCACAGAGAATGACTCATTATTTCTGGGGGATCTTGGGCTTGGGTGGTCCAGAGAATCTGGTAGATCCACAGTCCGGAAAGACCTTAAACTAGCAACCTAGTGTAGTTGCAATTCTCGCAGTCTGAAAAGACCTTAAACTAGCAATCTTAGCATAGCTGCAATTGTGCCAATTTGGAAAGACCTTAAACAAGCAATCTCAATCTTACACATGTTCGTGGTCTGCAACGACACTAAACTAGCGGCTTTACATTTTAGTGGTTTTATGTTTTTATACCGGTAACTTTCCGTATTGCATACCATCATTTTTTCATTTTTACCTCTAAGAAGTCTGAAATGACACTAAACTAGTAGCTTTGCATTTGCACATTGGCAGCTTTGCATCTTTAATGGTTTTACATCTTCACGTCTTAGCGATCTTCCATAACTCTAAGCTAGCAAGTTTTAATCTTTGTCTCACACTTTACCAATTACACATCATTACTGTTGTGCAATTTTTTTTCCATTGTACATGATTACCACGAACAAGTGCTGCCTAAACAGACTTTGATTTCATTTTGGCAGGTCGAATGGAAATCTATTGTGGTCTCTCTACACCCTTAGCCTTAGCAGGTCCACATGGCAAGCTTTTAAGACAATTGAACCCAGACCTAATCGACTAGGAGTCAACCATGGCTAGCACCATAGCATCCTTAGAAACATCCCAAGATTGGCTTGAGTATCTAGTCCAAACTTTAGATTTAGAGGCTAGGGATGTAATTGATGATGCTCTCATCAAAACACCTGTGATCACATCAAAAGGGGAAGTAAAAATGTTAAAACTTAGCTCCCTCCTAGATGCGTAGACGCATGAAAATGTAGCCAAGTTTCTACAAGACAACATTAAAGTCTTCGCATGGTCGTATAATGACATGCTAGGTTTAGAATTGAGGTTGATATAGCACAACATCATCCTAGACCCACGCATGAAGGTAGTCAAGTAGAAAGCCTGCAAGGTTAAGCTAGAAATTGCACTAGCTGTAAGGAATGAAATCACCAAGCTATACCAAGCTGGGTTCATCCGTGTAGTCGATTATTCGAAATGGGTATCCAACATCATTGTAGTTTCCAAGAAAATGGGAGGAATATGGATTTTTATAGACTTCTGGGATCTGAGCAAAGCAATGATCAAGGATGATTTTCCATTTTCGAGCATTGATCAACTCATCAACACTACAGCTGGTCATGCTCTGTTATCCTTCATGGATGGTTTCTCCAGCTACAAACAAATCCACATTAACCTAGAGCATGAGCTAACAACAACCTTCATGACCCCATGGGGTACCTTTTGTTACACCATGATGCTTTTTGGGCTCAAGAACGCTGGAGCAACCTACCAGTGAGCCATGACCTACATCTTTAGTGACTACATCCTACAAACACTAAATGACTATGTAGATGATATAGCGGTCAAGTCCAAAGAGGCCATTGATCACCCACACGATATAGGGGTAGTCCTCAAGTGTTTTCAAATGCATGATTTGCACCTCAATCCTAAGAAGTGTGTCTTCAGGGTGAGGACCAAATGCATGTTAGGGTTTGTAGTATCAGAGGCTGGAATACAGGTGGATCCTGAAAAAGTTAAGGTCATCATCAACCTAGCACCTCCTACAAACCTTAAAGAGTTACATGGGTTGCAATGTAGGATATAGTTCATTCGAAGGTTTATAGCAAGGTTAACTGATAAGTTACACCCCATGCAGCATCTTCTAAAGAAAGGGGTTAACTTTGAATGGACAACTCAATGTCAACAAGCCTTCAACGACCTAAAGAAAGAACTTTCACACCTCCCAACTATGCACCTACCACAAAGGGATAAGCCTTTCTTCATCTACCTTACCATCTCTGACACATCTATCATAGCACTACTATGTTAGAAACAAGACGATGGATCTGAGATACTAGTGTATTATCTGAGTTATGCATTAATAGTGCATGAGGCAAAATACAATGAAGTAGAAAGGAATTGCCTTGCCTTAGTGTTTGTGCTAAAAAAGTGGAGGCATTACCTATTTCGTAGTACAATCAACATTATTTGCAAAAATAACATACTCCGAGCTATCACCAACAACCTGTATGAAAGTAGCAGGATTTCCCGATGGAAAGAAATAACCGTGAAGTTCAACTTACAGTATGTAAACCAGTCATCGACGAAGGGTCAAGCCATAGCGACGTAACTTATGGCCTCACCTGTTGACGACCAAGCAACCATAGATCCCAAATTCCTAGACGAGCATATTGGTACTATTGACGCCGTCCCATCGCACCTCGAAGCTACTTTACACTTTGACGACACCTCAACCGTGCAAGGAGGTAGTGCAGCTACAGTCATTATGTTTCCCTCTGTGGAAATGCACCCATTTGCTTATTGTTTTACATTCCCCTACACCAACAATGTGGTAGAGTATGAGGGGCTACTCAGAGGTCTCTTAGCTACCCAAACACTGTGCATACAACACCTGGTGATTTGCGAAGATTCACAACTAGTTGTAAATCAAATCACTGGGGTTTGCACATGCAAAGTTACACACCCATAGCCCTACTGCAACCTATTAAAAAGCCTGCTCAAAAAATTTGCAACCACAGATGTGCAACACGTGTTATGCAACAAGAACACTGTAGCAGATGCCTTAGCCACCCTTGCACTAAACATTCCACCATAGTTGTTTCCAAATTTTCCTACCTCGATCGTCGAACGTACTGGGCCCATCACTCATTTGGGACATGTGGCCTCTATCAGTGCTACGAACATCCAAGAGTGGTATGCTAACATTATAGTCTACTTACAATATGGCAAACCCCCAAGTGGATTGACATCTGTGCAAAGAGATGCGATCCAAAAGCATGATCGGGAATACATGCTCATGGGAAATGACGTCCTGTGCAGACCCTCCTATGACGTGATATTTCTGGCATGCGTGGGTGGGGAGTAGGCACAGAAGGTAGTTAATGAAGTGCATGAGGGACTGTGTGGTGGACACATAGCACCTAGGGCTATGGCTGTGAAAATCATATGCTTAGGGTACTATTGTCCCCACATGGAGCGTGACTTCCTATCAAAATTCAAGAAGTGCGACACGTGCCAAATGCACACAAGCCTCATACATGTTGCACCTATGGAGCTGCACCCAACGTAGATCACATGGCCTTTCCAGTGATGGGAACTAGACCTCATAGGACCTATCATGCCCAAGTCCTCAATAGTGCATAGCTTCATCATCACCGGCACTGAATATTTTACTAAGTGGGTGGAAGCTATTCCTCTGAGGAAGACTACATCTCAACAGGTCTACCACTTCATACTGGATAACATCATGACATTGTAACTGAAAATGGGCCACAATTTAGTAGTGCGAAACTTGAACCTTCTGTAGCAATCTTGGCATCAGGCAATCGTTCTCCTCCCTGTACTATCTACAGGTGAATAGGCAAGCATAGGCTACAAATAAGTCCATCATCAACCTGCTGAAGTGAATGCTTAGCAACAACAAGAGATGATAGCATGAGCAAATCCTCTATGTTTTATGGGCCTATAGAACGACATGCAAAACCGCAACGAGTAAGACTCCTTACAGTCTCATTTATGGATCTGAAGCTATGTTTCCTCTTGAGTTGTAGGTACCATCACTCTGGATGATCCTATATGATGTCATGAGCGAAGCTCAGAATAACAAGTCAAGAATTATCAACCTCAACTCTATAGAGAAGGAGTGCGCGCAGACGCTGAGTCGCATTGAGCACTACCAGAGCAAGCAATAACAAAAACATCATGCAAACCCGCATGAACGACCAATACAGAAGGGAGACCTTGTCCTCAAAGCCATCCGTGAACATGTGAGAAAATTCTCAACCAAATGGGAAGGCCCATACATGGTCACTAAAGCCTTTGGGAATGGAGCCTTCAAGCTGGCGGACATGAACAACAACGAGTTCGCCAACCCGATGAATCACTCGTACATCAAGCCATACTACATCTGAAGCATGAATGTGGTAAGCCTATCCTTAGGTCATGACGTTAAACTAGCACAACAGCACGTCTACCATGACATTAAACTAGCACAGCCTGTCTGCTATGACATAAAACTAGCAAAGTTGGCAATCGTCCGCTATGATGTTAAACTGGCACAGCTCATCCGCTACGATGTAAAACTGGCATAGCACATCCGCTATGACGTTAAATTGGCACAAACAGTCTGCTGGGATCTTAAACTAGCACAACCATCTGTTGGGACCTTAAAGCAGCACATGGTCTACCAAGACTTTAAACTAGGTTCGTGGCATGTCCCCAACACGCATCTGCACCAAGTATGCACCAAGTGAGCATGCACACATCAAGCGAGCATGCACAGTGCTGACATGGGGGGGGGGGGGGGGGGAGTTGCAGTTCTAGAATGTAGTTCATGATGCAATGAGGATGCGCTTTGGAACATATGCAACATCACCATTCTTGACATCATGCTGATCCCCTGGAGATTTTGTATGACATCTCATTGACCCCTCGGACCTACCGTCGCCATGACCCATCACCCTAACGGTAGTTCCTCGGTCAATGCTTGCTGCTAGAGTTTTGGTAGTATTGTGGCCTAGTCACAATATTGCTACCCTCTAGCTCCCTGCCGACGCTTGGGCTCACATGATGTTTAGCTATGTGGTAGCTGATCCCATAGCTAAACTGAGAATGCATGCCTTTGGCAGGGATTTCAGAGCATCCGCACTCACAGCAACTCCCTGCTCCTTTGATGCCAGCTCCTTCGACGCTAGCTCCTCCATGTTAATGCTACCAAGGCCGCTGCTGGCCTTCCTACTTTGGACACCATGCATCAGCAAAGGTGTCCAAGAGCTTCAACAATGCTTGCAGCAAGCAAGACCTTTGCCTTCATTTTGCATTGTGGCTATCTCTTCTGGTTTGCTCTCTGTGTTTGCAAGGTATGTTCTGGAGAGGCGTCAGCCGAAGGTGCGTCTTGCCATAATAGAAAATGCTACAGTGTTGTGAAGTAAGTGCCTCAACTAGCTTGGCTACTTTAGAGTGCAAATTCCATGATGTGCGGAACATAGCTCGCCACATGGGAAGCATCTATAGGTAGGTCAAAACCATACATGGATGTAACACAACTCATCCTGGGAAAGAAACACCTGTCCTACAAGTGGTCAAAGGTCAACGAAAGTAAAGATGAAAACATGAACAACTCCCTCATGAGCACTCTGATGAGAGATTCTGCTAAGCCTCATCTTTACCCTTTTTCTGAATCCCCTTCATACTTACTTCGTCCATCCCCCCACAAAAACCAATGCAACACGCTCAAGCATAGCGAAGTGACGTCTTGACGATCACCAAATAATAATGTTAGCATTTTTTCTTCTATGGTGTTTTGTATTCTTTGTCAACGTCCATCGGGCTCGTACTCTAGACATCGACAAAGAGGGACCAATGAAATACCCCAAAATTTGAAGGCATGCTTGCTTCACCAAGTCTTTTCAATTCGCACAGTGTCACAGCAGTTCTTCAAGAGATGGATGCCCTGATGTTTAGACTATCAAGTTCGGCAAGTTTTCTAATCTCGGTGTCAATAGGCTAAATGGATTCTCCAGCCTGCCCACCTGAGTAGTTTACCCAGCTGACAACGCACTCAAGGGCAATGCGTGGAATTATTGGCAGTGCTCAGAATGTGCAAAATAGTTTGGAAAGTTTTCTAAGTCTAGGGGTTTGCTACGCTACGCTGCGCTATGTAGCGTAGCAAACTTCAGAAAATGATTATAGAATGAAGTGACTCAGTAAGTTTTCTAAGTCAAGGAGTTTTGCTACACTACGCTGGGCTATGTAGCATAGCAGACTTCAGAAGAAGTTTGCAGAAGTGAAGTGCTATGCTATGCTACGCTATGCAGTGTAGCATAATGTAACAAAAGCTAGGCAATCAGACCTCTAGCCTGACTTCAAGTCCTCCAACAATGTCCCCTTTTGCCAGAAAGTAGCAAACTTGGCAAAAGGAAAACCATGTTGGTTGCTATGCTATGATGAGCTACATGGCGTAGCGCAGCGTAGCAATTATGTGGAAGTGAAAGGAGGTATCTCAAAGGGCGGGATTAGCAAGTTTGCAAGTTCTGCAATGCAAAAGGAAGAATTTGCAAATTGGCAATGTTTTTTGTGACCAAGGCCAGTTGCTATGCTATGCTATGCTACGTAGCGTAGCATAGCATAGTAAATATGCAATAAATAGTCAACATGCTTCACAGGCTTCCAACACATGCAGCGAGATGCGTAACAAGATGCTACGCTATGCCAACATGCTACGCTACAAAGCACAGCACAGTGTAGCAAGCAGGTACACTACATCAATGCACTTCACCTAATTGCACTGTTGGCACACATCTCCAAACTCTGACAATGCAATTATGGCATGCCAGGCTTACAATTACAGTGTGGCAGGCTCATAATTACAATGGTCATGCATGTCCAACGATCATGCAGGCACATGCAGCATAGATAGGTCAACGCAAGCCCCGGGCACATGGCATCCAAACTGCACCTTTCACATGCCTTTGGCCCTATAAATACCCCAATGAGCAATGCTCGAAGGGTCTTGGGTTAATTTTTTTAGCAATTTGGTCAGATGACAATTTTTTTGGCTGATAAGCAAAAAAAAGGTTAGGACTGTAACCTTAAGCATTGTAAGCTTTCTTTTTGACATTGTAAACCGTTAGCACTCTTAGTTGGCATTTTTTTCTACTCTTTTCTATAACCTTGGTAGCATTCCCATTGTTAACTCCTGAATCCGCGTTCAAGCACACAGCCGTCTTGGTTACCTTTGGGATCTCTGCACCTCCCAGCATTGCGTAAACAATTGTATCCACCTTAATAGAGTGAAGTCATAATCTTGAAGCGGTGCATTTTTCTAACTACATTCTACTTTGTTTTCTTTCTTATCGTTGCATTTTTACATTATTTTATATCCCTCTTACATTTAAATTTTTCATTTTATGCTAGAGGTATTGTTTTCAAATTATTCGTTTATGAAAGGTTATATTAACATCGTCTACGTCCCTGTTTGATTGACCAGACCGTCCAGGGCACCCTGTTTCCATTTTTATCTAGCACAACCCTCCCACGGATTTGGGGTTAAGACTGTCAACAATTGATGACCTCTCAGTGTTTTACAACCACCGACATTTTCGGTCGCTACAACCCCAAATTCCCAGATGAGTATGTTAGCACTGTAAATTCCATCTTGCCAAATCTCGAGGCTACTTTAAACTTCGATGGTGCCGCAACCGTGTGAGGGGGTAGTGCTTCCGCTGTCATTACATTCCCCTCTGGAGAAATGCAACCCCCAACTTATCATTTTATGTTCCCTTGTACAAACAATGTGGTAGAATATGAGGGCTTACTCAGAGGGCTCCTAGTAGCCCAAGCAGTGCACATACAACACTTAGCGATTCATGGAGATTTTTATAGTTGTGAATCAAATCACCAAAGTCTACTCCTGCAAAGCTACACACCTGCAACTCTACTGCAACCTAGCAAAAACCCTACTTAAACAGTTTGCAACTACATATGTTTAACATGTACCATGTAACAAAAACACCGTAGAAGATGCCCTAGCCACCTTAGCATTAAATATTCCATCACACTTATTCGCGAGTTTGCCAACTTTGATTACCGAGTGTAGGGAGCCTATCACTCAGGTGGGACACGTAGCCTCTGTTAGCATTGCAAACACCCAGGAATGGTACTCCAACATTAAAGCCTACCTACAACACAGTGAGCCCCCATGCAAATTAACATATACCCAGAGAGATGCGATCCGTAAGTGTGCTTGGCAGTATGTGCTCATGGGAGATAACTCCCTGTGTAGATGCTCCTATGACGGGATACTACTGGTATGCGTAAATGAGGAGCAAGCACAAAAGGTGATTAATGAAGTACATGAGGGAGTATGCGGTGGACACATAGCACCTAGGTCTATGACTGCGAAAATTAGATGTCTAGGATACTATTGGCCTCACATGGAGCGTGATTACCTAACCAAAGTCAAGACGTGTGATACGTGCCAATGATACGCAAATCTCATACACGTTTCACCCACAGAACTACATCCAATGCAAATCACATGGACTTTCCAACAATGGAGGCTAGACCTCATAGGACCTATCACGCCTATGTCTTCTGCAGAGCATAGCTTCATCATTACCGCCACTGAGTATTTCACTAAGTGGGTGGAGGCTATTCCCTTGAGGAAAATGACATCTCAGCAAGTTTGCCACTTCATCTTGGACAACATCATGATAAGGTTTGGGCTTCCCATGACTATTGTGACTGACAACAGGCCACAATTTAGTAGTTCAGAAACCCAAACATTCTGCAGCAATCTTGGCATCAGACAATCATTCTCCTTGCCATACTACCCACAGGCCAATGAATAAGTAGAGGCTACAAATAAGTCCATCATCAACTTGCTGAAAAAAATGCTTAACAACAATAAGAGGCGATGGCATGAGAAAGTCCTCTATGTGCTATGGGCTTATAGGACGACATGCAGGACTGCGACAAGTAAGACACCTTATAGTCTTATTTATGGATCTGAAGTGGTGTTACCTCTTGAGTTGCAGGTACCTTCACTCTGGATGATCCTATCAAATTTTGTGAGCGAAGCCCAGAACAACAAGTCGAGGATCATCGACCTCGACTCAATAGAGGAGGAGCACACGCAAACACTGGATCGTATAGAGCACTACTAGAACAAGCAATGACAAAAACATCATGCAAATACGCATCAATGACCAATACAGAAGGGAGACCTCATTCTCAAGGCTTCCCATGAGTGTATGAAAAAATTCTTAGCAAAATGGGAAGGTCCATATATGGTCACAAAAGCATTTGGGAATGGGGCCTTCAAATTGGCAGACATGGAGAACAATGAGTTTGCAAATTTGATGAATCACTCGTACCTCAAGCCGTACTACATCTGATGCATGAAGCAGGTAAGCAATCATCCGCTATAACATAAAATTGGCAAATAGATAGTCTGCTATGACTATAAATTGGCACAGAACGTCTGCTATGATGTAAAACTGGCACAGACAGTCCGCTATGACTATAAACTGGCATAGATCATCTGCTACAATGTAAAACTGGCAAAGCAGTCCACTATGACTATAAACTGGCATAGACTATCCGCCATGATGTAAAACTAGCACAAATGATCTGCTAGGACCTTAAACTAGCTCATCCATTGTTCGCTACGACGATAAACTAGCACAACGGTCTGCTGGGATGTTAAACCAGCATAGCAACTGTCCGCTATGACGTTAAACTGGCACATATGGTCTGCTGGGACCTTAAACTAGCACATCATGGTCTACCAGGACCTTAAACTATGTTCGTGGCACATCCTCAACATGCATCTACACCAATACATAATAAGCGAACATGCACAGTGCTGACATGGGGTGGGACATTGCAGTTCTAGAATGCAGTTCATGATGCCATGGAAACACCCTCTGAAACATATTCAACACCACCACTCTTGGTATCTTGCTGATCCTCTAGAGATGTTATACGACATCATGTTGACCATCTAGACCTATTGCCGCCACTGCTCATCGCCCTGGCAGTAGCTTCCCTAGTCAGTGCCTACTACTGGAGTTCCAACAGTATTGTGACCGAGCCACAATATTGTTAACCTCCAACCCCTACTAGCATCCAAGCTCAAAAGACATTTAGTTTTTGAGTAGCCAATCCCATAGCTAAACTAAGAATGCTTGCCTTCAGCAGGGATTCTTGAGCATTTGCATTCACAGTGGCTCGTAGCCTCCTTGATGCCAACTCCTCCACACTGATGCTACGAAGGCCATTATTAGCCTTCCTAGTTTGGACGCTGCATGTCTCAGCAACAACATCAGTTACACCAGTAGCATCCACAGCAAGACCTTCACCTTTGTTTTGCATCATCGTTGTTTCTCTTGGTTTACTCTTTGTTATGTTTGCAGTGTGTGCATCAGAGGGACATTGGTCGAAGGTGCATCTTTCCACATCAGCAAATGCTATAGTGTTACGAGGTGGTTGTCTTGATTAGCTTGGCTACTTCAGAGTGCACATCTCGTCCTATCCCTTGAACCCCTTCCTGCAATTCCATTCTATCCCCTCTTTTACAAGCTTCTCCCGACGCTTATCAAACCCTTCCATTTGCCCAACCGCAAAGTCCATGACGTGCGTAACATAGTTCACTACATGGGAAGCATCTATAGGTGGGTTAAAGCCCCATGTGGGTGTAACAAAACTCATCCTAGGAAAGAAACACCTATCCTACACACACAAGGTTATTTGAAAATGTAAAAGATAAAACAAAAAAAGGCAAAATCATAAGAGAGCAGAGCTCACGTGCAAAAAAAAAAAAACAAAAAAAATGTACCCAAAACAAATGGTACATAAGCTATTTTGCAATCATCCTTTCTCTAAGCATTTTGATGAGAGGTTGAAGATCAACAAAAGAAAAGATGACCATACAAGCAACCCCCTCATAAGCACTCCGACGAGGGATTCTCCTAAGCCCCATCTTTACCATTTTCCTGAACCTCCTTCCTCCCCGCTTAACCCTTCCCCCTTCCACGCATAACCAATGCAACATTCTCAAGCATAGCTAAGCGACATCTTGGCAATCACCAAAGAGCAATGTTAGCGTTTTATCTTTCATGGTGTTTCGTATTCTTTGTCGGTGTCTCTTGGGTCCATCCTCTAGACGTCGACAAAGAGGGGCCAATGAAACACCCTATATTTTCAAAGCATTCTTGCTTCACCGGGTTAATGGAATTCAGGCAGCATCATGGCATTTTGGCAAAAAAATGGACACTCTGAGTTTAGACTGTCTAGTTCAGAAACTTTTCTACTCTCAGTGTTGACAGGCCTAACAGACTCTCCAACCTACCCACCTTGGTAGTTCATCCAGTAGACAATCTACTTAGGAGTAATGTTTGGGGTTGTCGGCGGTGCTCAGGCTACACAAAATAGTTCGGTAAGTTTTCTAGTCAAGAAGTTTGCTACGCTACACTATGCTATGTAGCATAGAAAGCCTTAGAAGATAGTTGTAGGATGAAGTTCTATGCTATGCTACGCTACGCAGTGTAGCATAGCATAGTAAGAACAAGACAGAAAGTCCCAGCTTACCTAGTGATTTCAATTGCACTGGGCAAGCACTTCCAACCTTCAAAACTAGTAGGCTATGTTGGCTACTACACTATTCTTAACTTCAAGTCCTTCAACAAAGCTCCTCTTGCTAGAAAAGTAGCAAATCAAGAAAAAAGTAGGCTATGTTGGCTACTACGCTATGCTACACTATGTAGCATAGCACAGCATAGCAATGATGCAAGAAAAATAGAAGGCATCTCAGAATGCAGGATCAGCAAGTTTGCATGCTTCATGTCGCAAAGAGAAAAGGTTGCAAATTGCAGTTAAGACCAACTGCTACACTATGTAGCGTAGCATAGCATAGCAAACATCAGAGCTAGCCAAAACACTTCAAAAGATTCTAGCAAGTGCAGTTAACTTCAACGCAAATTTCTACTTTGAATTAATGGCTATGCTGTGCTACGCTACATAGCATAGCACCACGTCGCAAGATGCTACGCTACGCCAAGCATGCTACGCTGCATAGCGTAGCGCTGCGTAGCAAGCTGCTATGCTATGCTAAACATGCTATGCGCCACACTATAGCATAGTGTAGCAAATGGCTACACTGCTTTAGCATGCTTCACCCCTTATCTACATAACTAGCATGCATATTCAATTCTGATAGCCTAGTTTTAGCCTAACAAGCTCATCAATCAACTTTGCATGTCCATGCAGCATGGACACGTCAACATCTTGCAGGTCCAGGACATGTGTCATCCAAGCCTCATTTCACTTGTCCCCCTAGCCCTATAAATACCCTAATGAGCAACACTCAAAGGGTTGGCAAATTGTTGGTTGGCAAGTTGTTGGCTGGCATATTTGAACAAAGGTTGGCAAATTAAGCATTCAGTTGGCAAAAATCTGTGCAAAAAGCATTAGCAAACTTGAGTAGTTACCAAATTCTGTTAGTGGTTGGCAAAAAAAATCCCCTATTTCAGTTAATATCTTGTTAACAAGGTTGGCAAGTTGGCTTTGTAGCATTTTCACATTGTTGGCTTTTGAGTCCACGTTCAAGCACATTGTTGGCTTGCTTTGAATGTCTTGGTTACTTTTGGGATCTCTGTGCTTCCCAGTGTTGCACAACTGATTGTATCCACTTTGGCAAAGTAAAGTCATAAACTTGAAGCAGTGCACTTCCTAAATTTTTCTTTACTTTCTTGTTTATCATTTCATTCTACATTGTTTTCGCTTCTTCGCATTTAACAATTGTTATTTTATGTTATAAGTACCATTTTTCACATTAAACGTTTGCAAAAGGTTATTGACATCGATTAAGTCCCTGTCTGATTGACCAGACTGTTCAGGGCACCCTGTTTTTATTTAATCCAGCACAGCCCTCGTGCGGATACGAGGTTAAGATTGTCACGACTGATGACCTCTCGGTGTTTTCCAGCCACCGATGTTTTTGGTCGCTACACCATGCATCATGTATAGTAACATAGAGTACCACTATGTGAAAAAATTATGGATCATAAAGAGGACATCACTTCAAGCATGCAGTTAATATGTGAATGTCATAGAAATTCAAAGGTGCCTATATGCAGTAGTCACTAAATAGGAAGGCAATCAGTGGCTGATAACTAGAAATGAGACTAACTCAATGATGCGCATGGAACTAGCTAAGATCCTCATAGGTTCTTACAAAGAAAGAATGAATCAACTGAGGCTGGTTATTGACTATGGTGCTACATATGTAGAAGTAGTAATTATCTTTGACTATTCATCATCTACGATGGCCTGGTTTGTACAAAAAAATGTTGTAAATAGGTTTTCTATGCCACAAGAATTGATTTTAGATAATAAAAATTGTCATGACCTTAGGATTTGAAAGATAAAGTCTTAACTAGGAGATAAGGTGTTCTATTGGAATCCCATGCATGTGCCTCCATGCACAAAATTCCAAACATTATGGAAGGATCCTTACATTATCTATGAAACCTTTCCATTCAAGGCCATGATGATATATCATCCTGACAGCCCAAGTAAAAGGATTTTGGTCAACACCCATCAATGCAAGCCTTTCCTTGAAAAAATTGATTGACATGCATGCTTAGTCTTTCAGATCTTCCCTTTTCAACTTACTTGTGTGGGAGATGGCCACCCGTGTTGATATCATATAAGTAGCTCCTCAATTTTTACCTTTTTTGTTTTACACTATTTTTAATACATTTTCTATTTTCTTGAATATTTTACAATTTTCTATATATTTTAACTTATTTGAACTTTCCTTATGCTTCTTCCTTTTTCTTTATTTTCATTAGAACTTTGGTGCCAACTACAACTATTGATTAATGATGGTTTGTAACTTGATTGATTACTTGATTACAATTAACTAGATTTCATCTTAGAATTATGATGTTTATTAATGAAACATTGATTCTTTTCATGATATCAAGCAATGAGTCCATTTCATCCACCACTTCACAAAACTCCATAGTGTTTCCTTGTTTTGGAAATATGAGGTTCCTTATTAATAAAAACTTATAATGAATTTGTAACCTTGATACTTTCCAAAGTTGGGACAAATTAAGTGGATGAACAAGGGTGTGACTTCAAGGGGATTTGTCACTTTTGTACCTACCATTATCTATGGTTGCATGAGTATTTCCATGGATTCCTCACCATTCCTATGTTGACAATTAAACATGAAGTAATGTATTTGCATGGTGTGGTTCCCATTGAAAAAACACAAAAAAACAACAATGGAAATTCAAAGCACACCCCTTAGAGAAAATAATAGGCTATAAGCATTAGTTATGGGGTTGGAAAGACATGTTACCCATGCCTGAAGGTACCCCTCTAACTAAGGTCCTTTTTCACTTCCTACTTTTCTTTTCTTTTTTCTCTGGAATGGTGAGTCGTCTATGGGGATGTTCTTGTACCTTGGAGGGTAAAATGGTCTAAGGTATCAATGTGAAGTCATTGAAAGTGGATGGTCTTGATTCAGACCAAGGAAGCTCTTAGGTCATATTAATCACATCCTTCACAAGGAGCTTCATGTAATCATAATGTGGGATCCCATTCCATACTCTCTCTCATCCACTTATTCTTTCCATGTACCACCTCACTACCTCTTCTCATGATGATATTAATGGCTCTATTTTGTGATGGTCTTAATTCTTTTATGGTTTCATTGGTGATTCAATTCTTAACAATCCATAACCATTTGTCATCCTTAGGGCCCATGGACTCCTTAGTTTGAGGGCATGCAAGGGCATGAGCCTACTATGGGGATGATCCACTTGCATACTCCTTGGTTGGGATGGTTAAGCTCCTTATCCCTTAGCCATTTTTCTTTCAAACCTAATGTTTTCCATTATGATGCATCTAGCTTCTACATTCCTTAGCACATAAATTTCCTAAAAAATATTTATTTGACACATATTTCTAGCCCTCTTCAAGCATTCATCCTTACTATAGGATTTTTTGGCTTCCTATGAACTCCAATTTCATGAAAAAACCCTTTTCCCTAAGTTTTTAATGTGAAAATTTTTTATTTTTGATTTCATCAATGCATCCCTATCAACACAACACAAAAACTGTATATATTCATAAACACATAGAAATTTTTCACATTTTCTTCATCACACAAGGGGATTATTTTACCATTTTTAGAGCTCAGAGCCTTCCAAAGCCCATAACTTACTAACTACTTATCCAAATCTACTTGTTCTTTGACCCTGTAGCTATCATAGATGAGCTTTACATCATTGGGGATCATAAATTGATGGTTTTTAATAGAAATTTTTTTGGATTATTTTCTAACTTTCACATATTTTAACTAATAAAATAATATTAAATATCATAAATTCATTTAAGTTAAACCTCCCAAAAAACTCAAATAGCCATTACAACAAGATAATAATAAAATAATATTAAAATAATCAATATGCCATGATCAAAACTTAGCCTAAGTGTAACTAGCTAAAGGGAAAAGGTATGAAGGTGTTATAAGTTACACATAAAATGCTAATCCTTGGGAATGTTTGTGATCATAGATGGCCCCAAAGAGAATGCCTGAAGGAGAACCATCGAGCCCATGGGAGAGGTAGCCATGAGGAAGAAGGGGCTAGTAACCACAATAGCCCCAAGAGGGAGAAGCAAAAATGCACAGCATAAGATCTCTTCAGGAGAAGTTGGAAGTGGAATTTATCCATTAGATTCCCATAGAAAAAATAGGCCAATCTAGGTAAGAAAAGGTGCTAGGGCTTGGACCAAATTTGGAGGTCACCTTGACTGAGGCTTACTTAAGAAAAATTCATTCTAAGGAGGTCCAAAGTTTGGTTCTTCAAAAACTTAACTTTGATTCCTTCTTGGAAATGACCTTAGAAGATATGAAGACTCAATTGTAAGGATCTCCCATGTGGCCTATCATCACTTTTAGTGGGAAGTGGTACATGAGAGAGACTTACCTCTTCTAGAATAATAGGCAAGTAGATGTCACAATGAAGATCAAGGACATTAGTGTGTCTTATTCAATTAAGGTCATTGTAGAGGCCCTTGGGTTGCCTGATAGTGGGGTAACTTTGATGGAGATTTCTACATAGGTAGACAGAGATGTCAAAAAGGAATCAATCCAACAGTGCTATGGAGTGGACCGTATGGAGTACAGTGCACTCACCAAGGTAGAGAGGCTTTATTTCAAGATTGTGGCATATCATTTAAACCTAATGATGAGGCGAAGCAAGATCACTGCATTCTCTAGCCATGTGTGTGCCACTCTAAAAGGAAAATTTCTAGTCAACCTTCCACAACTTATCTTCCTAGAGATGGAGAAAAGATTTAAAGAGAATGAGCATGGGAGGAAGATACTTCCCTTTCCCTATCTCATTAGAAAAGTTTTGTAGAAGGGGAGGAATATCCTATTATGCCAATGACATGATTTGCCATGCATGCTCTTGTCACATCCTAGTGGGAGATGATGAAATATAAAGTGCTTGCCAAATTACTAGAAGAGGAGTAGCCACCACCACCACCACTTGCTTAAGAGACAATGCTAGAGGCTTGTGTTATGATTGAGTGCATGAAAAAGGTTTTTGAACAACTCCTACAACAATAGAAGGAAGGACTAAGTGGTGGAGAAACCTTAATCCATTGGCTAGCTTTGAGCCATTTGAATGAAGTAACTTGAACAATAAGCTGGCTGGAAGAGACTATGCCACTATTTTTAGCACAAAGGATGTAGGTGCCTATGAGATTGAATCCAAGCACTTGAGAAGTGATGGTGTTCATCCATGGATAATACAAATTCTTAGAGATCTCTAGGAATGTCTCCACTTTTTTGGTATGCTTAGAGGAGGACAAGGAAATGACTATCATAGTGATGTAACATCACAAATAAGAAATAATGGTAGAGGTGGTGGCCGATAACATTGTAGAGGCCTTGAATGCTCTTGCAGTCATTATGCTAGACATTACTACACTTAGAGATGTGCAAGCGTCTATAGGAGTTGGTAGTGAAAAGCTAGGTATAGCCTAACAAGAGGAGATGTTAGATCAACTGGTGGGAACTAGGAAACTACTTCTAGAGATTTTCAATCTCCTAGAAAACATCACTACTATCCAATCAAAGTTACTGGAAATCAAGGGTAAGATCCTCATTACAAACACCCAACTTGAGACAGCCATGATTGAAAATTTATGGTTGGCTACCGAAGTTGTAGAATTAAGAGCTTGCTTGGCCGATCTTGCCATTCTTAGCTAAGTTGTTACAAGAGATGAAGCTTTCTTGTAGCTTTAGGAAAAACTAAAACAGGCTGAGAATGATGGAGATGATGGTCTTTGATGTGTCCTTATTAGATGCTTTGGCCTTCAACACTGATAAGGACTTGTTGCAACTCTGCAAAGGAGAACCTCACTCTGACCAAGGACATTCACTACCTATGCAATGTTGAAGCACAAAAGGATCAAATGATAGAATTTCTATGATAACAATAGGAGCAGCTTGCCAAGGTAAACATGGACCTCTAGAGGTTAGTAATTGACAATCGTAATCTCTCAATGGAGGAAGTACTTGCCCTTCACTAGAAAATAGTTATTAAGGTATCCACCTAGAAAAATGAGGCCCTAAAATTTGAACATGTAAAGAATCATTACAATGACTAGGTTAGGCTCCTCAAGAAGATGAATGAAAAGAAGATTCAACTAGTGAAGGTGAAAACGAATGAGGTCCTCCAACAAATCCAACAAAGATGTGATGTATGGCAACCAATCTTTGATAGATTCAATGCCTACAATAAAGTAAAAATATTTCTAAAGAAGTTGTAGATTGAAGAGATGACATATTACATGGAGCTTGCCAACCTCTGGTATGCAAACGTGGTTATGCTGATAGTAGGAAGGCTATGATTAGAGTTAGAGAAGCAGGTGGCCAGCTCATACCTCCTCTATGAGGTTGAGTTCAAGCATCATAAGGACACAAAGAAAAAGCTAAAAATAATAAGCATTGAGCTTGAATTCCTTAGGAGCCAATTTACAGACCAATGATTGGTTGTTAAGAACCTAGACAAAAAGATGAACAACTACTAGGAACTATAGAACCTTGTTAGAATGTTTGATGTCAAATGAAAACAATTTGAAGCCTAGTTTATCAATGTTAAGGAATTATTCCCTACAATGCCTTATCTATGGAACATCCTCATACTAGCCCACATTGGTGATGCTGCATGGATTATGTATGATCCAAGGAGCAACAAGGAGAAGATGAAGACATTACTAGATGCCTTTTTTCTTCCACTAGAAGTAGTAACTATAACAAGATAACTACAGCCATTGCCTCAACCTCAACCATCATAGCCACATGCATTGGAGGCTAGAGAAGGTTCTTCATCATCCTAGGAGCCTTCACGTCCTAGCATTGTTTGATCTTCTCTTCATCTTTGACCGTTAGAGATTTCTAGTTGTCTAGTTTTACAAGGGTGTTTAATTTTGTTCTCATGAAAATCCACTTTTGTAATCATTGTAAATCCATACAATTGGGCACTTAGAATTAGTTAGTAAGTTAGTCAATTTGTGGTTTCATACCTTCCCAATTTTGTAAGAAGCTTGATCCTACTTTTGATTTAGTCAAGGATGAGTTTTTAGTTATTCATGAAGGTATGATGAATCATAAAGTTGAACTACATCTACAAGCATGTGTTGACACATCCCTATTAATGCATGGGTTGATGCATTGACACAATTTCTATCTCTGCCTATATAAATGTGTGTACCTACTGCATTTATGGCACCATTGAGTCACTAGCATAACAAAGTTCTTGCAGTTTATTCCTATAAGAGTTTGATGAGACGCGGTTTACACTAGGCCGCGATATCGCATCCCATGCGATATCGCGTACACGATATCGCGTCTTCTCCTACGATATCGCGTACGCGATATCGCGTCGCGCCGCCATATCTATAAATAAGAGGCGGCACTCCCTTCATTTCCCAATCCTGGCTAGTGTAGCGAAGCTCTAGCAGATTGATCACTCCAGAGTTAGAATTTTTCCCCATGTGCCTGCAGTAGGAGTCCTAGAGTGAACGGCTCTTTATTCGAGCAACTTGTAACCTGAACCCAAGTTGTGTACGGCAATAAAGATGAACTTGATTGGATAAACCTTGCAG
>MNCI01000852.1:666152-718991 GCA_015680685.1 Gnetum montanum
GGCCCAGTGCAAGTCGCGTCTCATCAAGTGGGTATGTACCTAAACATATTTTCATGGTGGTAATAAAATTAAGATTCATTTTCTTCATTATAACACTTGGCTTAGCACTTTAATTTACTTTAATGTCATTTAAATTCATGAAATTAGTTAATTAATTTATTTTCACCACATTTAGTGATTTGCATGATTATGATCAACTTTGAGGATAAACATGCTAGCATTTAATAATCCTAGTGGTGATACTTGGTATGCTTAGTAATGAATATTTGGTAATCCAATAATGTTAATACATGCTTAGGATGTGCACAACAAGTTTGAAAAAACTACTTCATATCTAGGCTAGAATAGATTTATTCTTCTTAGACTTAGATTAATTAGCTAGAAATTTAATATTTTTAATCAATAATATCTTAATCAAGTGCCTTAATCACACAATCATATGACTTAAGACTCATAAAAGTGACATTATGAAGATGAACAACAACCTAACACTTAGCTATCTAAGGTATTTAAACTAGTCTTAGTCCATGGAATTTAATAAGATTATGCATGAACACTTGTGATCTATATGGTTGGGTGTGGGATCTACTACATCATTCATCATTAGCATCATTGCTAGGGATAGGCACTAGTATTATAGATAGTTAGGATTATTCAAGGATCATTTTTAGAGCCTAGAAATATTCATTAGTTAAAAATAATAATATTTTATTTTAAATCATACTTCTAAAGCACAAAATATCTTATTCTCATAGGATATATTCCTCACATGTAGATGATTTAGCAAGGATACATGATAGAACCACTAAGAATAGAATCAAGGTACCATGACAAGTAAAACTAGTCTACTAGCATTAATACTTTTATTTCATTCTTTCCAAAGATGAATAACTACAATGGAGGGATTTGGAAGGAAAAATTGTGTTACCACTTGACCATTCACTTCCATTGATTCTCATGGGAGCATTGATGAAAGTGGGACATAAAGTAGCAGCTCCTAACTACAAAGCTACCATTGAGGCCTAATTGTGAATATACTATTTCATGAAGGCTACTATTCACTCAACATCATAGTTAAAATAGGAGGATACTAATTACTAGGCTAGATAATCTCAATATCAAAATCCTTCATCTCAATGAATATGATAGAAAATATCGATGGCTATGTTTAGCCTTGGCAAGCAACCAAGGCAAGATAAGAACAAGGCCCAAGAAGAGAGGGGCCCCAAGGCCAATGTCCTGCATCCTCATCCTTTTCATTCTCATTGATAAGAATCGATGAGGATGAACATGGACAAGATAGGAGAGGAAGTGATCATGGATATGGTGAAGATGATAGAAGAGGACATCATGGAGATTATCAACTAGAAGGTAGATGATGAAACACCACAAAATTCTGAGCTTAGCACTTCTCCAACAAGAATCGAGCTAATTCATGATGCTCACTAGCATGACTGAAGCTTGAGGACATCACAGACAGCTTCAGATGGAGTTGAACTAAGCAAGAAATGGTTCCCTGGGACCTATAGAATACTATAGTGACATCTGGCATCAAACCTGGTAAATTTTAAGCTCAAAATACTTGGTTTTCACTAAGTATGCATCCTGTACGTTGGCCTATACATGCCTAGCATATGGCCCAGCGTGCAACAAATTTTGAGCCTCAAAAACTCATCAAAATAGGCCAGAATTGAAGGACTAGACTCCCCATGACCTTCCTAACGTCCCAGGTAGGTCTCAGGCTCCTAACAATCAAAATTTGGACACCAAACGGGTCATTTCCTACCTACACGCTGGCTCACACGCCCAGCGTATGACTTCAAAGGTTACCCAAAATAGGCACTTCAAAGCAAGATTTTCACAAGGAATCAACTCTCAGAGATAGGGAAATTGTTAGGCATCATCATGGGCTCAATAAAATCAAGTTTTTACCTTGAAATCATGCACTTGAAAGTTCACACGTTGAGCATGTACATCCTGCATGCCTAGCATGTACGCCCAGCGTGTGGCACCAAGGACAAGGTCAAACAGGCACTTTCAGGCAAGTTTTTGGTGTGTGGTTGATCCTCAGGACATGGGCATCTAGTCTACATCATCATAGAATTTGAAAACTTCCATTTTGGGCATCAAAAGTATCATTTTTGGCCTCACATGCTGGCCTATATGCCCAGCGTACAACCAACATGCACCTCAGAGATGAGCCCAAAACTCCATCAAAACGAAGTCAAAATTAGCTCTCGGATAACCTGGAGGACCACTAAGACTCAGGGATTAGTGTACACACCCCAAAGTACCAAATCTGATTCCTAAATTTCAGTTTTCATGCTCACACACTGGCCTATATGCCCAACATGTGCCCAGCATGCTCAAATTTAGGCCTCGCAAAACCCTACCAAATCAAGGCCAAATGAGCCCAAATTTGACAGGAAGCATCCTCAGGACATCAGGCATCCATATCCATTGTCAAAAATGGTCTCAAACATCAAAATATAGGTCAAAATATTTCCCTCTTAACTACCTACTGTCTAGCATATGGAGCATATACGCCCAGCGTATGAGGGTACAGAAACACGCTAGACGTCCAAACTCACAGGCTGGAAGCTCTATGGACATACCAGGACACCCTAGAGCTCAGAATGACATGCTGAAGCCAAAAATAGGATGCCAAAGCTTAGATCTATGGGCTAGAACCATGAAATCTATTGTACAACAATTATCCATTCATTTTTTGTGGGCATGAAAGTTCACACGCTGAGGGTCTGCATGCACAGTGTGTGAACTAGACAGTGTTCACGCTGTACACTTGTAAAATTTTATTCTTTTGCACCAGTCAACACCTGACCTATCGCTAGATCCATAAATTTCACCTCCCATAGCCAATCATCCCACTCCAAATCTGAATCACATGCTCTAAGATCATATAAAAACCCCAATTTTTGACTAAATCGGGGTTCGGTTCAGTTTCGGGGGTGAGGGGGTTCGAAAAGTTGGTCATTTTCACACATAGAGCATGCAAGCATAGATCTCACATGCTGGGCATACATCCTGCATGCTAAGCATACAGCCTTCATGCTGTGCTTGGAGAAATTCCTAGTAGTTGTCATCACCCATCCTCATCAACCAGGGCTATATGTCCGCCTTGTGTAGATCCACGACTGCGTACCAACCGGTGCTTTGTACACACTCTTTTTTAATACATTTGATACATTTGGCAAAATTTTCTTATAGTTTATATCATTTTCTATGTTTACACACGTTTACATTTTCTATACGTTTCGTACTAGTTTACATTTAGTTGTAGTTTACGTATAACCCAACGTGTTGTAGCGGCAAACGTTGGGGAAGTCCTTGTTTGATCCGTGTGTGGACCATCCAAGGCACTGTACCTTCGTCTGTTTCTAGCTTGCCCTCAAGTGGAGGTAGGGTCTGTTGTGCTTGTCTATTAATCTTTCGGTGCCCGTAACGTTCCAGCCTAGCACCGATAATTTCAGACGGTACAGTTTCTAGTGCTAGAAGGAGGGACCTTCTTCATCATTTCTCAGATCTACTTCAATCCAGGCCTGATCTCTTTAGATCTACTGCACCACCTTGTAGATATGCTCCTCATAGTCCTAGATCTACTCTCGATTCCATCAAATCTGCCTTCATTAGCTCTAGATCTGAGTTTTCCTCATCTAGATCTATGCCCTCTTCAGTTAGATCTGCATGTTGTACCAGGTACACACTATGACTTAGCCTTTCCCTTTGCAAAATTTTCATTTTTATGGGATATACGCTGCCTTATTCTTTCATTTTCATCTTAAAACACTTAGTTTCTCTTACCTATAAGGATGCACATTGTACTGCACCCTTGGTGTATGCTGATCACTCACTCCACATGTCTACACGCTACCCCATTTTCAGCACGTTGACCACTCTGTCTGTACGCTGACTATTGCAATCTGTACGCTGTGAATCCAGTTCACATGCTGTGGCTAGTTCCTGTACACTGGTAATAGTTCCTATAGGCTGGTAATAGTGCTTGTACGCTGTGAGAGTGGTCTGTACACTGTGACTAGTGTTCACACGCTGTGTATAACCCTCACACGCTGAGCATATAGGGTTACACACTGAGTACACTGTTCATAATTTCATACTTAGCCAAATTTTTATCATTTTTCACTCAACATTATCTCATACTTACCTTGATACATAGATCATTCCAAACATGGATCCAACCAACATGAACACTTCTAACATGCCCATTTCACATTTTAGTGCCTCCACCTCATACCCAGTCATCACCACTTCACCCATTGGGACCCACGGTGAGGTCAACCCCTGGGGGGGACCTCGCCGATCTCTCAGACTGCAAGGGAAGAATGCATCATTTAATGTCATAACACAAGAACAGTATAATTTTATATGTGTAAAGATCCAAGCTGGTTTGGCAGTAGATCAAATTGAATTGAAGGCTAAGAAATGGTATGAACTGATTCATAAGGGAGGACATGAGTTCATCCCCTCCCCATATGACATCATCCCTCTTCCAGAGTACTACTCTGAGCTCATCTCATAGCTCCTCCTAGTAAGGAGTTAGTCTTTGGACCAGTCCATGGTAAATCCCCAATTAAAAGAGGAGGATGACTTTGCGGCTCAATCTAAACACGAGGATTCGTACCATACTCTCAGTCCGCATACTTACACGAACCCGTTGTTTCATCCTTTCATGGAGGAGACTATGTCCCTCCATTCATTTAAAACCAATCAAGCACATGTGCCTCAATAGGAATCATCCACTCTTATTCCCACTCTCCCCGTGACTGATACTCAATTCAATATACCCATCACCACTATTCCTCTAGTCACCACGTTATCCCCTCTCTTACAAATAAAACCCCAACAACACCCCCCTCAAACTAAGGTAGGATTGACCTTCCCACCCTGAGTGATCGGGATGCCATCTATGATACATGCTTCTACATTCACTCACTATATACCATGAATACAAACCCAAGGAACATCCTTCACCACTTCAACTCATCAAGTTCAGGGTGTTCCCTCACAAATCATAACTGGATAGTGGGCCGTGACTGACACACTGCATCAACTCCCTCATTACAATATACCACCTCCTACAATTCCACCTATGAACATCCCTCTACCTCAATAGTAGCAGGAACAACAACAACAAAAACCTACTTCTTATGGTATGCCGCCCTTAGTGGCACCCACCATAAGTATTTCACAAATGCAACTTCCGACCACTCAACTTTCTTCTTTCCCATCCATCGTACAATAATCTAACTTGCACACTACACAACATGACTAGCCTGCCCCTTTACCGAGTGCCCAAGACTGGGCTGAAACCAAAAAACTGATGCAAGAGCTAACTGATGAGGTCAAGCACCTCAAAACAGCTACCGACGAAGAGATTAAGATAGTAGATTTCTATCAGGATGATCCTATTAGCTCTTCAGTTCCACCTCTAACATTACCTAAGGGTGTTTCCTTACCCACGTTAACTAAATACAATGCAGAAACAAACCCCAACGCCCATCTTGTAACGTTTAGACTAGAGTGTGTGTTGCTTCAGGCATGGCCACATGCCATCTTGCAAGTGTTCCCCATGTCTCTCACAAGGAGAGCACTTGACTGGTATCGGGCTTTGCCCCGAAACTCCATATCTTCTTTGGAAGATTTATTACACCAGTTCTTTACCAGATTCATGTATAACTTGAAGCCTGAAGCAACACTTGATAGCCTCATACAGTTCAAGCAAGCACCGCTTGAACCTGTTCAAAAATTTATCCAACGATGGAGTGCAGCCCTTAATAAACTTCATGAGCCCATCCTTGAAAAGTATTTGCTTACAATTTTGAAGGGAGCCATGAATGACTTCATTAAGTCAAAACTGTACTACCTACGCACTCAAATTTTGAGCCAAGTGTTCACACAGATCAAGAACATAGAACAAGCTGCATAAACTAGCAATGACCCTGCCTATGTGGCTTACAAGAACCAACACATTGCCAAACAATAGACAACAACGGAAACTGTAGCCACAAACACTAGTACCAACCAGCCTGCAATGACAGGGGCCATCCCAAGGCCCAACTTTCAGTGCAAGGATTGCTCTAAGTACACATCACTACCTGTGTGACCTTTTGAACTACTAAAGCAACTCCTTAGAACTAGGCAAATCCAATACAAATAAGTAGCAGAAAATGCTCACCACCGACACAATAGGTACTGCGAGCTACTGAGGAATCCCACCTTAGTAGCACCAAACGAGCCCCCAGTTCCATGACATTTCAAGTTAGAACAATTCCTGTCACTACCACCAGATGTCCGGTCACAACATCGACACCTGCTGTGCATTACAAGATGATCTACAAGCAATGATAGAATAGGGCCAACTGAACGTCAACACCCTAAATCAACCCAGCACAGATGATGCCTCTTATATCATAAACTCCATTGGCATAGATATTAAGCCTAAACCTATGTGCCAACCTTTTGTGATCCATGTGCCTCCCAACAAGGCAATAATCCCCTCCACCTCCATGAGCAAGGGGCCTCCCATCATCATCAAGATGCCACCTAGAGCACCGATGACACCTTTCGTGGTCAAAGTACCACCACCTCACATGTCTGCTAAGACATTAAACTGGCAAGATTCAATGTAATCCCAAGCACCGAAGACACCATTTGTGGTCAAAGTACCATCACAGCCGTCCGCTAAGACATTAAACTAGCATGATGCACCGACCGCAACCACAAAGAAACCTTTCTTCATCAAGGTGCCACAACAAGCTAGTCAAACACCAATGACTCCTCCGAAACTACCATTTTTCACAAAGGTACCACCATGCGATGGCCCCTCACCTACCCAGAGCACAACCATAGGCAATGTCTCAACCTATTCTCCCTCAAGAGTCAACCTTACCAACAACATGGGTAAGCCTACCAAATGGCAGTAGAAGAGGACAAATGAACAACGAACAACATCCATAGCCGAAATAAAAGCCACACCTAGTATATAGCAACTGAACACTGGGGGCCTTGTCCCTAATCCCAAATAAACCAGGCACAAGCCCTCGACCCATACAAAGGCAACCAACACAATGGAAAACAACACAGACTTTGTAGCTACACTGGCCCAAATGAAACAAATGCTCAAATAAAAGAACACAACCATGAGCTTGTATGACCTGGTCATGACATCATTAGCTCATCACAAAGCCTTAGCACAAATGTTAGCATCCATTCCTATTACAGAGGACATCCCTACTAACATGGAATCCATCCATGCAATGATTTCACAACACACACCACAAGGATTGGGTTCAAACACCTTAGTCTTCTACGATGATTCAGTTAAAGTCAACCCCAAACGAGGGGAGGTCACAATAGCTCGATTGTTGATTAGCATACGTGTTGGGCAATGTACCATTCACAGAGTGCACGTTGATGACAGTGTGGCAACAAACGTAGTTCTATACTCTATCATCGACAAACTAGGTGTGGTAGATGAGATCATGCCAAAAAAAACCACGTGTTTAAAATCCTTCAACGGATTAGATTTCACAGTCAAAGGCACAATCAACTTAACCTTTGTGGAAGGGGAACAATTCCCCACCAGCGCGGAGTTCACTATCATAGAAGAGATGCCTAGTTTCAACATGATTCTTGGTAAACCTTGGCTAGCATAACAATGGGCCATTTCCTCACCGATACATCAAGAAATCTACTTTCCATATGAAGGTGGACAAGTCATTATACATGGCGACAACACTCCCTTTCAAGCTAACCACAACATAGACATGTCACAGGTCTTGAAAGAAGAGAATCTTGATGCAACACATGTGGCAAAAAATGCAACACCTAGAGCTAAAATGCCCAGACAAGTGGCAACCAACATAGTATTTAGAGCTAAAATGCCCGAACAAGTGGCAAAAACCATAAGCCTCCTAGTGGAGCCTAAGCCTAAAACACTTCCAAAACCAGATCCGGTTAGGAGACAACCACATGATCAAAGCACCCCTGATACCAAAAACAAGCCGAATCTCTGCACACTCTTCACATTATTTTGCGGTGCATATGTTACGTTCGTTTGTATTGTACTAGCCTACACGTTCTCTCATGGCTCAAAAAGGCCTTAAACTACCACCGTTTCACATTATTTTCTATTTATTGGTGCATTTCAATTCATGTTTTCTGCAATTGCTATTTAACATTGTTCTCTCTAGTTGCTTTTGTTTATAGGATCATATAGACACACAGGCATGTAACCACAGATTCGTCCTGGCATCATGACGGTAAACTGATACCACGCATCGTCCTAGCGTTATGATGATAAACTGGCACCACCACTCGTCCTGGTGTCATGATGATAAATTGACACCACAGTTCATCCATAATGACAATAAACTAGCACTCATCTAGTACGACATTAAACTGCCACAATTTTATTTGCCAGAGTCCGCTAAGACCATAAACTGGTTTGCCTCTCCACAGTCCGCTAAGACTATAAACTAGTAATGTACCATCCGCTACGATGCTAAACTGGCAACGTCCAATGGGTTATGACATAAAACTAACCCACGCCAGTCCGCTACAACTATAAACTGGCAACTTCATCTCTAGCCACCCAATCTATAGCTGCATTCAAACTTCATCAGAGCTGTTGCCTCACTCATCATTAGTTGATCCTAACAACATTGCTGCCATTCATATTCAGTGCCTGAAATCTCATCTGGTGCCTTTGTTTCATTAGTTTCTATTCAAGTCTAAGCTTACTCACTCACTCATGGTTTTCTTGTCTTCTTGGAGTTGTGTTTGCAGGATGACACTCAGAGGTGTTCATACGAGAATCCACTTCGTCACAACAACAAGGTACCACATTGTTCCTAACACACGTAACAAGGTTAATCAAGCCATTCACTAGTACATTTCCTCTTACATTTCCCATCTATTCCTCAACATACTCTACTCAGTTACACCCCAGACACACCTAGTGCAGCCTAAAACATTGAGCACACCGTTGCACATTGCAACACTTTTAAACAGTTGCAACACACAACATGGCACTTGAACATGAGTACAAGATCAAAACAAAGCTCTTTACAAAATATATATATAAAAAATAAAAAAAATAAAAAAAAAATAAAAAAAATAAAAAAATAAAGAAAAGGAAAAAGAAAAAAAACAACAAAAGAATAAAAGAGCAAAGAGCAAAGAGCAAAAAATCCAAAAAGAAACACAAGACCCTTGGCACTTCCCATACAAGCCCCAGGCGGGAAAGTAGTTGTCTTGGAAGCAAGTACTGATGTCTCAAATGCTCAAGTAACATCTCATTACGTGGCTTTGGCTCTCCACCAACAGGTTTCCTTTAACACTAAATAAAGGCCCTGTTCCTCCAAAGAATGCAACACATCATCATGTGGCTTTGGTTGTGCCAACAAGTCCTCTTTAACACTAAACAGAGTCTTATTTCACCAAAGGACGTACACCTCATGTCTTGGTTCCAAGTCTGCTAGACAATGGCTATTGACAAGAATCAACATGACCCATACACACACTAGAGCATCCCCTTCACCATGCACAATCCATTGATTAGTTCCCAATCCCCACGAATTCCATTTCCCTATCCAGCCACAAACTTCATTTCCCTAATCCTATGTACTACTGAACACGGTGTGATGACATTTGGCCAAGTGTCAAAGGATAATATTTCTACCAAGTTGCTTATGGTGTTTTATACTTCTTTATCAACACTTCTCGGGTCGATTCCTCCAAGTGTCAACAAAGAGGGGCCAATGAAACACCACAAAATTCTGATCTTAGCACTTCTCCAACAAGAATCGAGCTAAGTCATGATGCTCACCAGCATGACTGAAGCTTGAGAACCTCACAAACAGCTTTAGACGGAGTCGAACTAACCAAGAAATGGTTCCCTGGGACCCACAGAATACTTGGTTTTCACTAAGTATGCATCAAACTTGGAAAATTTTGAGCTCAAAATACTTGGTTTTCACTAAGTATGCATCTTGTACACTGGCCTATACATGCCCAGCGTATGGCCCAGCATATAGCAAATTTTGAGCCTTAAAAACTCATCAAAATAGGCCAGAATTGAAGGACTAGACTCCCCATGACCTTCGCTAAGGTTCTAAGAAGGTCTTAGGCTCCTAACAATCAAATTTTGGACACCAAACGGGTCATTTCCTGCCTACACGCTGGCTCACATGCCCAGCGTATGACTTCAAAGGTGACCCAAAACAGGCACTTCAGAGCAAGATTTTCACAAGGCATCGACTCTCAAAGATAGGGAAATTGTTAGGAATCATCATGGGCTCAATAAAATAAATTTTTTACCTTGAAATCATGCACTTGAAAGTTCACACATTGAGCATGTACATCATGCACGCCTAGCATGTATGCCCAGTGTGTGGCACCAAGGACAAGGTCAAACAAGCACTTTCAAGTAATTTTTTGGTGTGGGGTTGATCCTCAGGACATGGGCATCTAGTATTTATCATCACAGGCTTTGAAAACTTCCATTTTGGGCATCAAAAATATCATTTTTGGCCTCACACGCTGGCCTATACACCCAGCGTAGAGCCAGCATGCACCTCAGAGATGAGCCCAAAAATCCATCGAAACGAACTCAAATCAGCCCTTGGATGACCTAGAGGACCACCAAGACTCAGGGATTAGTGTACACATCCTAGAATACCAAATCTAATTCCTAAACTGCAGTTTTCATGCTCACACGCTGGCCTATATGCCCAACATATACGCTCAGCGTGTGGCCAGCATGCTCAACTTCAGGCCTCCGAAAACCCTGCCAAATCAACACCAAATGAGTCCAAATTTAACAAGAAGCATCCTTAGGAAATCAATCATCTAGATCCATGGTCAAATTTGGCTTCAAACATCAAAATATAGGTCAAAATCGTTCCCTCTTGACCACCTATTGTCTAGCGTATATGCCCAGTGTATGAGGGTACAGAAACACGCTAGACGTCCAAACTCACACGCTGGAAGCTCTATGGACATACCAGGACACCCCAAAGCTTAGAATGACATGTTGAAGCTAGAAACAGGATGCCAGGGCTCAGATCTATAGGCTAGAACCATGAAATCTGTTGTACAACTATCATCCATTCATTTTTTGTGGGCATGAAAGTTTACACGCTGAGGGTTTGCACGCCCAGCGTGTGAACTAGATAGTGTTCACACTGTACACTTGTAAAATTTTATTATTTCACATCGATCAATGCCCCACCTATCTCCAAATATGTAAATTTTACCTCCCATAGCCAATCATCCCACTCCAGATCCGAATCCCATGCTCTAAGATCATATAAAAACCCCAATTTTTGACTAAATCGGGGTTCAGTTTGGTTTCGGGGGCAAGGGGGTTCAAAAATTTGGTCATTTTCAAACATAGAGCATGGGACCACAGATCTCACATGCTAGTCATACATCCTACATGCTGAGCGTACAACATTCACGCTATGCCTGCAGAAATTCCCAGTAGTTGTTATCACCCATCCTCATCAACCAGGGCTATACGTCCGCCTATGTAGATCCACAACTACGTACAGACCGATGCTTTATACACACCCATTTTCAATACATTTGATACATTTGAAAAAATTTCTTTACAGTTTACATCATTTTCTATGTTTATGCACATTTACATTTTCTGTACATTTTGTACTAGTTTACATTTAGTTGCAGTTTACGTATAACCCAACATGTTGTAGTGGCAAACGTTGGGGAAGTCCTTGTTTGATCCATGTGTGGACCATCCAAGGCACTCTTCCTTCATCTATTTCTAGCTTGCCCTCAAGCAGAGGTAGGGTCTGCTGTGCTTTTTTGTGAATCTTTCAATGCCCGTAACGTTCCAGCCCGACACCGACAATTTTAGATGGTACAGATGAGAGTAAGAAGATGGACACAGAAATAAATGAGGACATAGTAGGCAACATCACAAAATACATGGTCATGATAAGGATCATGAGGACCATGATGATTATGATGAACCATTACTTGCTACAAGGAGTATGATCAACATCTATGAGGTAGTACACATCTCTACCATGCATCAAAGGGATAACCAAATTAAACATCTAGATTTGAAGAACATGTCTAAATTCAAGTGAGGGAGGGAGGGAAGGGTTACAACATAAATTCATAATAATATTTGCAATGTTTCCAAAATTCTTGTACCTTGTAGGATATTAAAAATAAATAGAAGAAGTTGAAAATCTTCCTAAGGATACTCATCAAAGAAACAGAAAGTTGATATTAGTATTTGAAATTGAAATCCATTAGAAGGTGAAGTACGACACTAGAGCTATTTAATAAAAAATATCAAACTTACTCTCAGGTGTCAAACTTGAGAAAGCAGATCTAAGAAAGGAGATAAGGCAATCGTGAGTCCCTTGATGTAGCCTTGAATAGGCATTATTATCTCATTCACTAATGTCTAGTTTATGATTTCTCTAAATGGAAATAGCTACATCATATCATAGATGACATTTGAGGAAAGAAAATGGAGATTTTTAGGGTCTATGCCCAAGAGAGATGAAATGAGAACCCATAGGATTTAAAGACTCATTGGTAAAGTGGTAAAAGAGGAAGGTGAAATTACAGAGAGTGTGTATAGAGAAGTATAATAAGGACTCCTCTATCCACAAAATGAGGTTCATCTTTTTGATCCAAATGAAGAAGCATCATTGAAAAAAGTTGTGCAAAGAAAAATATTTCCCTTTCAAAAATTTTTGTTGAGATTTTAACAAATTCTAATAAGATGTAGGATTCCATAGATAAAAAATTCCAAACAATACTGAAAATCATGAAGGAGAAAGAAGAATAGGGACAAGCTATAGACAAGGATAAGAAGAAGAAAAGAAATTTAGAAAAGAACTATTATTAGTAGCAAAGGAAAGAAAATTTAGTAGAGGAGGTTACAGAATTTGAGTTAGAGGATGATAGTTATGACATTTGCTAGTATGAACATTCAAAAGGCTATTTTCTAGTAATGCAACATGTCTAAGAGTTAGGAGTTTATGCCTTGAATCCAAAATTCATCAAGAAGAAAATCCCAAGAAGGTTACCTTATTTTTAAAAAAACTATTGACAACCACATCAATAACAATATTACTATCCAAGTAATGTATTGCTACAATGTCATGATTACTACCAATAGTGGCAAAACCCATAATCATGCAGGATGCTATCACCAAGGTAGCAATGCTCTTATAAATAACATGATCCTTATGGGTATTATGTTTAGCAACCTATATATAATAGTGGCTCTTCCACACATGTATTTATCATCAATATTATTCTCTAAAGTAGCATAGACTTGCTAGTCCATGTGCTAAATATCCTTCTACTTATACTCCTCATCCTCCATAGTACTCTTAAGCTCATGCCTCAAATCCTTTGTCACTTACTCCATCAATGTAAGGAAAGATCCTTAAAAATGATTATTTTTCAAACCAACTAATCAATATAAACATCCATATGCATTTATGGTTATGAATCCAATATCAAATTTCTATTAATCATCCAATAATCCACTTTTAAACCAAAGTCCTTCCAACATGCAAGATGTCATGTTAACTCACACAATCATAGACTAGATAAAAGTAGGATATCTTCCTAGAAAAAAATTGATATCAGAAGTTATTTGACCTATTTATAGATTGTTAGAAATGCATCATGTAAGGCTCTACTAGACTTAGGTTCCAAAGTTAATTTGATCTCCTAGGAGATGTATAAAGCACATAACCTACCACTATTTAAGAAATGCAATATTTAGTTGGAGCTTGTAGATCAATCTCTCACTATTCCTTTGGGACTTTCGGAGGACATTGTAACCACCATCAATGGCTGGTCATATCCTATTGATTTCTTAGTGATTCATGTGGACAATTGAAAAGGATAATTATTCATCATCATGAAAATAGCTAGGAAAAGCATTACTAATTCCAAGCTAGGAATTAGAAACATTTTCTTGAAAATATCTAAGAAAAATGAACATGATATAGTAGAGAAGAAGAGAGTTCCATGTATCACATTTAGTGACATGGGGTGCAAATCCATGCAAAGGATATGGATTATGAGAGAAAGAGCAATTACAACATGCAAATCATATGTTGAAGTAGAAAATGTGCAAACATGTCTATATGTAGTAACTGCAAAGTAGGATGACATCCTATGCTTAAATCTAGATAAAAGCTATAGATCAATTATGTGCATAGAATTTGTGAAAATCCCCACATGTATCTACATTGATAAATTGGATGAGATGGAATGGATTCAACACTAAATCTATGATGTAGAGTGTAGAAAAGAAGAAGACATGAATTGGGGATAGTTGAAGATTATAGAAACTTCTAAATTGGAACCCCTTAAACTAAAAACATTACCAACATTACTTGAGTATGTGTTTCTAAAAAATGAAAAACTCATAATTGTAAATGGAAGCTCACAAAAGAATAGAACCAGAAGTTGTTAATGGTGATGAATAGATGACCAAAAATATTTACTTGGTCATATGAAAAAATTTCAATAATCAATTCATGCATATGCTAATATCAAATTTATACAGATCTTGCCATTAAGCCCAAAAGATAGAAATCAAGGAGATTAAATAAAAAATTGAAGTAGATGATTAAAAAAGAGGTGGAAAAAATCCTTAAGGCTAAGTTTATCTACCTTATTGTAGATAGTAAGTGGGTAAGGTCAATTTTTATAATACCAAAGAGAGATAGCTAATGGAGGATTTGCATGAATTTTTACCTATTAAACATGGTGACATTCAAGGATCATTTTCCACTATCATTTGTGGATTAGGTGCTGATAAGATCAATTTTTGTTGCACTACGATATCATATCTATGATATTGTATGTAGTGACTGAGAACATTAGTGGCTAAAACATTGAGAGGTTCATAGATGCACAGCCTCAACCTTGCCTCTGCATGAGGGCCTTGCTAGAAAATGGAGGTGGAGTTCCCTAGATAGTCTTTTCAATCAAATAGGGACTTTGTAGACTACAATCGGGGTATTGGGTGCAACCAAGGATGGAATGGTTAGCTAAAATGTTAGTGCTAACATTGTGGGATAATGCTAAGTGTTTTAACAGTGTTTTTGGGAGTACCGAGGTAGACTAAGCCTAAGCATAGTGGGGTTTCCCAATGCAAGAATGATAGTGTGAATGTGAAAAAAGGTGTAAAGTAACAAGGGGATGCAAATGCAACACTAAAATTTCAAAGAAAAATGTATCAAAACTACTTGAAAATGCAAAGGAGTTTGAAAGAGAAAGAATGGCACTGCCCCGAATGGGGAGCATAGCAATTACAAAAGAGAGGTGAGAAGGTATGTGGTGTACAGACAGGCATAGTAGTAGCATAGCCATAGTCTTTTGGGTTTTCTAGGATGAAGATTAATGTCCACTACAAGGTCTGTGCCTACTAGGTTGGCTACCATAGTGGCTTGCAGGTTGCAATGTGCTAGAGTGTTGAATGGGATGTAAAGGTGTTGCTAAGGTGATGATACGCTCTACTGTGTGGGGCACTCAAGGTGCCTCAGGGCCCAAGAAGTACTCTAAAAATTCCAAATGCTACTTGAATTTTCCAAACAAATGTTTCAAAATTTCCACCACTAAAATGAATTTCCAACCCTTGAAGTGTGAAATGCAGGGATATTTATAGGGTTAGGGTTGTCGTGAACTATGGACCAAGCACCATGTGGCAAAGGGGTAGGTGGGGCTATGTTGACCTCTACTATTCTCCCACTAGAGGAAGAGGTGCTACACTCTAGTATGCTCCACTAGACCCCAAGAGACTACCAAATTTTGACTATGCTAGCAAGACTACATGTGCCAAGACTGCGATGTACCTACAAATAGTGAAAAATAGTGCAATTTAGAGGCTATGCTCTAGGACTACCCTCTCCCCTCTTATGAGTGCGATCGAGGATAGGTACAATTTTGGAACATAGGGGGGTGCAAAGAAAGTGCAAGGTGTTGATACTACTTGCTAGAGGAGTGATGGAGCTTGAATGAAGGCCTGTGCTATGTTCTGGAAGCTTTTGGAGGTAGTTCCATGTTGCTACACTAACTATGTTTTGGAGCATAGCCAAACAGTTAGACAAATTTTGCAAAATACTAAAGTCTAGTGCTACCATTCTTGCTACACTCATAAGCGTAGTAAGATGGGACAAGGTGTAGCATGGAAACTTAGAAAAAATCTAGCAAAAATTATAGTCATTGTTTTTACTACGCCAGCTACACTTTGGAGTGTAGTAGGAGGGGATAGCCTCAAGAGTTGGAAAATCTACTAAACTACTTATTCCATTCTAAGATAGCTTGACAAATTTTGGCTTGACACCCATGCCGATAAGCCACTAGAGTGCTGCTATGCTTGCTACACTCAAGAGCATAGTAGGAGGAATGGGACTGTAGTAGGACACTTAGGACAATTTCTACGATCATTGTTGACACTTAGAAAATTTTGCAAACCTGGTTCTATGTTGCATGCTACACTAGCTACACTTTAGAGCATATTCCTACTAGTGGGATCATGGGCCAAACACTTAGACAAAATTTACCTTGTGTTGACACTTAGACAAATTTGATGTTGAAGTGTTGTTGCTCAAATTTGGTGGTATTTCATTGGCCCCTCTTTGTCAATGTTTGGAGGAGTGGCCTGAGAGACATGAACAAGGAACTCAAAACACCATAGTAGATGTAGCATCAACATTGCTCATTAGTACCCAATTAGATGATGCTTTGCTTAGCATAAGAGTGCTAAAGGTAATGGTATTTTGTAGGTAATGGATATAGGGAATTAGCTTGGGATAGCAAGGGAGGAATGAGATGCAAATGACATATCATGCTACAAGACATGGGGTTAGCACGATTGACCATGATCATGGTACTAAGGTGGCTTGTTGCCAAAATGATGTCCTCTCATCAAAGTGTTTGTGAGATATCCTTTTTCCATAGCACCAGAATGGCTTACCCTTGACATGTTGACCTCTCGTAAGAGTGCTTATGAGAGGGTTGTTGCGAATTTAGGGTTGGACTAGTTGCGAAATTGTAGCTTTGATAGATTTTTCTTGGGGACATGTTTTACCTTCCTTTTGGATTTTTTTTTGTGAAATGTTAGCTACAAGATGCTTATCATTGAGTGGACTACATGCCACTCAATAGACTTTAGTTAGAGGCAACTGCATTGCATTTGTAGGATAGGTGTTTCCTTCCCAGGATGAGTTATGTTACATTCGCTTAGGCTTTGACTAGCCCATAGAGGCTTCCCATGGGATGAGTTACATTTCATTTGTCATGGGTTTTGCGGCCAACTGAAAGAAGAGTGCAATGTGCTCATTTTTCCATAGAATTTTGCATGTTGAGCTATGTGTGTTATACTGAAAACCCAGTTTAAGGCCCTAGTAGAGTGCATGCTATGCTAGTTTAAGGTCCTAGTAGACTGTGAACCTAGTTTAAGGTCCTAGAAGACCATGATGCACTAGTTTATAGTGCTAGTAGACTATTGTGTGCTAGCTTAACATCGTAGTGGATGGTGGTTGTTGTGCTAGTTTAACATCATGATGCAAGGATGAGCTATGCTAGTTTATAGTAATAGTGAGCTTGCTATGCTAGTTTAATGTCATAGTGGATAGGTCTACTGTGGATGCCAATTTAATGTCATAGCTAAAGGACACTCTGTGCTAGTTTAAAGTCATAGCAGACTTGCTATGCTAGTTTACTATGGATGAATCTACTATGGATGCTAGTTTAACATCATAGCCCAAGGATGCTATGTGCTAGTTTATAGTCATAGAAAACTATCTATGCTAGTTTAATGTCATAGCAGACACTTGCTTACCTTACTTTTATTGATGTGGTAGTGCATCTTAGGCATAGTACAAATTCAGGTATGAATGGTTGATGGATTGAAAAATTTGTTACCATCTAGATCAGTAAGCTTGAAGGCTCTGTTGTCATAGTCCTTGGTGACCAAGAAAGGCCCTTTTAGTTGGCTAAGAGTTTATTGATAAGTTTGCTAACAACCTTGAGGACTAAGTCCCCATTCTTGATTGAGCATTAATGCTGATTGTGACAATGATTTTGCCATTACTTTTCTTAATACCATGTGATGTGATCAAGCATCTGCATGTGCTCCTCCTCTATAGAGTTGAGGTCGATGGTTCTCAATGCATCATTCTAAACCTTGTCAATGAAGCTTGAGAGGATTATGTAGAGTGATGGGACCTATAATTCAAGAGGCAAAATGGCTTCAGACCCACACACAAGGCTATATGACATCTTACTTGTTGCTATTTTGTGCATGGTGAAGTAGGCCCATAGTGTGTAGACTAGCTACTCGTACCATCATCGTTTGCTATTACTGAGCATCTTCTTCAGAAGGTTGATGATGACTTTGTTTGTAGCCTTTGCTTGGCCATTTTCCTGTGGGTAGTATGGTGATGAGAAGGATTGCTTGATGCCAAGGTATTCACAAAAGGCTTTGGTCTTTGCACTACTAAACCTTAGCCTATTGTTCATGACAATGGTCAAGGGTAGATAAAATTGGATCAATATATTATCCAGGATGAATTTGCAAACCTAATATGATGTTGTCTTCCTAAGGGGAATATCTTCAACCCATTTGGTAAAGTATTCGATTATGGTTATGATGAAGCTGTGTCCTGCGAAGGACTTACACATGATGGGCCCTATGATATCCAACCCCAAATGTTGGAATGACCACATGATCTATGTGGTGTGTAGTTTAGTGGTTGGCACGTGCATTAAGTTCCCATGCCATTGACACATGTCACATGTCTTGACCTTGGAAATGCAAGCACACTCCATGTAAGGTCAATAGTAGCATAAGCATCTAATTTTTGATGCCATTTCCCTGGGTGGTATGTGGCCTTTGCACAGTCCCTCATAGACTTGATCAATGATTTTCTATGCTTCGTCGTCACTAAAATAGGTTAGTAGTATTCCATCATAGGATCTACAACAAAGCATGCTATCACCTACAATGATGTAATGCCACGACTATTTCCACACTGCATTCTTTTGGTTAGTGGTTAGATGTTGTGGAGGCTAACACAAAGCCTAGTATGCCTTAATGTCATTGTACCATTCTTGTGTGTGAGCAATGCTTGTTGTGGCTATGGATGCAATGTCAGTTACTTACATGATAGGCTTGGTGTAGTCTATCATTGAGGTAGGTAAGGCATGAAACATGTTAGGTGCAATGCTTAAGGCTAATGTGGCTAATGTGTCTGCAATAACATTCTCATTGTGGGGGATGTGCTAGATATTTATAGTCACAAACCATTGGAGCAAGTGCTTCACCAAGTCATAATTAGATTATAAGTGTTGTTCTTTACAAGTGTAGACCTCTGTAACTTGGTTAATGACTAGTTGCAAATCACCTCGAATTTCTATGTTTTGGATTCTTAGGTCACGAGCTGCTATAAGACCTCTAAGGAGAACTTTGTACTCCACTACGTTATTAGTGCAAGGAAATGTAAAGTGGTAAGAAAAGGGTTAGATCTCCTTGGAGGAAAACATGATTATGATAGTAGCACTAGCCCCTTGAGAGGTTGAAGCATCATTGAAGTGTAAGATTGCTTCAAAGTTGGTAGGAACTTGGCTTGTACTACTAACATGCTTGTCCAGGAATTCCAAGTCTATTGTTGCTTGATCATTTGTTGGTGAAGCTATTAGTTGTGCGACTATTGCTTGACCTTTAGTTGATGCTTATACTATGTAGTGCAGGTCAAACTCGATGGTTATTACTTTCCATAATGCAGTCCAACTACTTTCATAAATGTTCATTGTGATTGCTCGAAGTACATTGCTTTTGAAGATGATGTTTACCTAACTATGGAAGAGATAATGCCTCCACTTCTTAAGCGCAAAGACTAAGATGAGCTAGTTCTTTTCCATATCATTTTATTTTGCTTCATGGGCCACTAACACATGGCTTAGGTAGTACACAGGGACGTAAAGCATAGAAGCAATGGATGAATCAAAAGTTATAAGGTAGATGTAAAAGGGTTTATCTCCTTGAGGAGGGTAGACTATTGGAAGTTGATACAACTCCTGTTTGAGGTTGTTAAATGCCTCTTGGCATTGAGCTATCCACTTGAAGTGGGCTTCCTTTTTGATCAAATGTTGAATGGGCTACAACTTATTAGACAACTATGTAATAAATCAATGAATGAATTACAATCTGGCTTGTAACCCATGTAGCTCCTTAAGGTTAGCCAATGGTGCTAAGTTGATGATGACCTTAACTTGATCAGGGTCTATGCGTATACCTACTTTTATATCACAAAGGCTAGCATGCAACCCATCTTGACACTAAAGAAACACTTATTAGGATTCAATCTAAGGTCATGTCAGAGGTAGTAGTTGAGTACACAGTCTAATTCATTTGCATGGTCATGTGCCATCTTGGACTTAACTACTATGTCATCAACATAGTCATTGAGCAAGTCTAATAAGTAGTCACTGAAGATGTATGTCATGGTGCATTGGTAGGTTTCTCCTTCTACATTCTTTAGTTTGAAAGGCATCATTGTATAGAAAAATGTACCCCAAGGGGTCATGAAGGTTGTATTAAGTTGGTGCTCTTGGTTGATTTGAACCTGGTCGTAACCAAAGAATCTGTCCATGAAGGACAATAAAGCATGGCTAGTCGTAGTATCAACTAGTTGATCAATACTAGGTAGTAGGAAGTCATCTTTAATGGTCACCTTATTTAGGTCCTAGAAGTTTATGTAGATGCGTATGCTTTCATTTTTCTTAGGTACAACCAGGATGTTGGAAACCTAGGCTACATAATCGACTACCCGAATGAAACCAACCTTGTAGAGCTTGGTGATTTCATCATGAACTTCCAATGCCATCTTAGGTCTAACCTTATGAGCTTTCTATTTAATTGGTTTTACATGAGGATTGAGGATAATGTTTTGCTACACTATGCAAGGATCTGGGCCTAGCATGTCCTCGTAGCACCATGCAAATGCCTTAATTTTTTTGAGAACTTTGATGATGCTTTCAGTATGCTGAGGCTCTAATAGGGAACTAAGTTTTAGTGTCTTCACCTTGCCACTAAGTGTTGCTATAGGAACTTCAACAAGGGGATCCTCAGTTACATCACCTACCTATAGATTAAGAGCCCTAACTAGATGGTCGGGCCAATCTAGTAGTGCTTCTACGAATGTTACATAGTCATCAAAGGTTGTGGGCTCAAGGTCTAAGCATTGGGCATTGATGCATTGGATGAGATCATTGTGAGGTCTAGTGAGGGCTAGTGGTGTGTGAATATACTTGTATGTGTTCATGTTGTAATCCTACAACATATCCTACAAAACAACTGGAAAGAATGTCAAGTTGCACCTATCTTACTAGACTCAGAATGTATAAAATGAGGAAAAAAATGCAATGAGAAATTACCTAAATGTATAAGAGAGAATGTTAGAAAAGAAAATATATGAGCCTGTTTTGGGCCTTGTTAGGCCATGTGGTTACTAGTTTAAAATCTTAGTGGACCATGGTGTGCCAATTTAAGGTCATAGCAGACCATGATTTGCTAGTTTAAGGTTTTAGTGGACCATCACTTGTGCAAGATGCATTGGTTCAAGTAGGTTAGAAAGTATGTAGAACATGGAATTGGGTTGGGCATTCATTGGGAAACTAGAAAAATTCAAAAAAAAATTTAAGTCTAGGAATTATTAGAAAAGGTTTAGAAATTTTTCTAACTTTGGTAGCTATGCTCACCCCTTGCTACACTCACCCTCTTGCTATGCTCCCCAAGAAACTTAGGAAAATTTACCTTAAGTGTGGGAGCACTAGTGTGGTAGGTGGTACATTTAATTACCTTGGAAGGGTATATATGCATGATTCACCAAGGGTAAACTATCATTTTATAAAGTGAAAATGAGGAGTTATAGAGAATAGTGTGGTCAAAGCGAGGTGTGGAGCCTAGAGCATAGTAAGAAAAAGTGAACTACTAGAGCATAGCACCCAATCATGGTGCTAAGATGATGTGTTGCAATGATCATTGACACCTAGGACTCACCAATGTGAAAGAGGGAAGACAAGCCCTAGAATGCCTACCATGGGCTCAAGCAGAGGAGAGTAGAGCATCACTAACTACCAAGTACACTTGCTATGCTCACCCCTTATAATCATTTTTATTTTTTCATATTCTTGCTTCCCTTGTTTAGCATTGGGATTTGAGTTTTTGGGTAGCTTGCCCTGGAAAGGCCCACCACCACCTTGGCCACCTTGGCGATCATGGCCAAAGGGAGAAGATGCATGCATGGGTTGTGGGTCTACATTTTTTTGCACTTTTCTATACGTGCTCATGGTGCATGGGCATGAGGTTTTTGTTTTTGTGTTGTTTTGGGTGGGGTTTGATGAAGGCTACAACTGTCACATTGGCCTGGCCATGATTGGAAAAGACACAAGTTTGCATAGGGCACATGGCCACAATTTTCTAATTTTAAGTGCAATAGGATGAAAGGGTTTAGCCATTAATTCTTAGAATGGTCGTAGCTAAGGGATGAGGCTTTGCTACTACTTATTTTTTGTAACATAGGGGCAATGTAGGGCAAGGGCAAAAGGAAGGGATAGGTTTCACAAGAATAAGGAATGCATGGGAAAGGCCACAGGGACAAGGAGAAGACCAATGGTGTGGCCACGGGAATAGCCTAGCATGTGCCATTAGCATACAATGGTATTTGGTCAGCACCGTAGAGGGGGAAACATGATGCCTGGGATGAGGGAGTGGTGTGGTCATGGAAGTAGTAGTTAGTTTTTTTTTGTTTTTGCAAAATTTTATGCCTTGGAGGCTACGCACTTTAGGGAGTATAGCCAACACTTAGGCCAAACTGGTCAATTTCTAGATGCATTATGGTGCTACACTCCCAACAGTTAGAAAAAAATGTTTTGTTACTTTTTTGCATGTTTTGGGGACTATGCTCTCTAGGAAGCATAGCCAATAGTTAGAAAATTTGACAGTTTTTCAAAGCTATGCAAACACTTAGAAAAATTTTTGATAAAAAATTTGCATGGGCTATGTTCTCGAGAAAGCAACCTAGAGTTAGAATTTTCAAGCATCACGAGCTACACCATCCAAAGATAGAAAAAATTCAGAGGATTTACCAAGTACAAAGGGTAAAGAATGCCAAATTGTAACGAAATACAAAATGTACAATGCTAAAGTATGAGAATGCTAAATGTTAGAATGCCACATGAAATAAAAGTGCTAAATGTGTTAGAGCTTGCCAAAATGCCCAACTTACAAATTAGCCATGTAGAACCACCAAAACATGCAAACTAAAACAAAGCTAATAATGCAAGTGTAAACCAAAATGCTAATGCTACGTTAGTACCATACCCCAATGAGCATTAGGCATGTTAAATAGGCATTGATGTCTTGTACCCACAAGGCCTCATGGGTGACCCTAAGGACATATTTCTAAGTTATGCCATTTTGGGCTAAATTTGCTAATTTTGCTAAGTAGGAGTTAATATTTTATGCCAAAATGCAATTTATTGTGTGCTAACACTAAATTCATTGTCTTGTGGTTGCAAAGTGCTACTGAAGCCTATCTTAGTTGTCATGGAGCTCATCAGCATTCTATCCTACATTAGTTAGCCTGTGTCCAACATGCCTACACTCAACATGAAGTTAGGCCATCAGGCAGTGTGGTTTCAGCCAAGGGCATCTGAATTTCTAGCTTACCTGCTACATCACTTTAGTGTGATCATGTGGTCATACTTGTCAGTGGAAGCTGCAAGTGCCATCATCGAGATGTTATTGGCAGGGGCCAATCAGGAGATACTAAGATTCATGTCTAATGAGCCTATGACTGGTGGTGATCAAGTAGGTGGCCTAAGACTAGGTCCTAGGAGCATTCATCCCTTATCTAGGATCTAGAGCATGTCAGAGTTCTTTTTTTATAACAAGAGAAACACCCTTTTCATTACCATGTAGATGCATACAGTCTTCCAGAACTCACCCTAGGATTATATATTGTGCTGGAGGGTAATTGCTCTTGCTTTTCGTTATGTCTCATTATTATTGGCCATGCTAGATTTGCTAACTACTAACTATGGATGTCTAATGCTAGGTTTAAAGTTGATGATGAGGGACTCCATGACAAGACATGGGCTCTTGCTTTGACCCATACAGCGCTAGAGGTATTTTCCTCTAGTCCAAGCTTTCAGGAAGCTATTATAGGATAGGTGGGAAAGAACTTAGAGAACTACCCCACCAATTATTTGAAGGTATTCAAATAGTGCTAAACCTACAATTGGCTTGATGAGGGATGGGCTAGTGGTAGGCCTATCTTTGGAGAGCTCATTGTACCACCACCTTCATAGCACATACCATTTGTTCCACATGGGTGTTCATTATGTTGGCTTAACTCTTATTACTTGTTCTCATGTATCCATTGATTGCATGATGCTAGCATTGCATTTTCCTATGTTATAACTATTTTTTCTTTAGGAGAGGTGATAGTGATCACCACTAGCCATAGTGAGGCCACCCTCATTATGAAGTATAGTGATGTAGAGGGGGCACAAAAGTGGCTATGCCATTAGGCCTCAAAGGTTTTGACTAGTTGGCTTATATGTGCTAGGTTGATGAACCTTTTCTTGGCCCTCAGCCTAAGCATCCTAGTGGTTGAGATGGTGACTATCGTTGACTCCTTTAGCCACAATGCTCACCACTTTGTCACTCACATGCATAGAGTGAGGGTAGTATTAAACCTTAGTGATGCTTTCTTTGCTGACTTCTTTGGCCTTTCCTTTGAGGGACCATCAATCATTAACAAGCCTAATTGGGAGATGGACCAGAGGAAAAAGATCAAGGAGTGGCTAGGAACCAATTGCTCTTGTAAAGGCATCGTGGTTGGAAACGTGCATGTGACTAAGGTCTAAAGACTTTACCCTCTTTTTTGTGCTTGTGCCTTTCCTAAGCTACTCTTCCAAGGAAAGGTCCTTGGGGTGGAGTAGGCATGGATCATGTGCGAGGTCATAGAGGAGGGAACTAGGTTTAACTGGGCCTCCTCTATCATCACTAGGTTGCAGGTAGAGATTGCCAAGGTTTGCCACAACGTCCATGCAAGGTCTTACTTTCACTTCACATTCTTTGCATCCTATCTATGAAGGCTCATAGAATTTCTAGTGATTAGGGATAGTGGGTGTTGGGTCATTCAAGATCATGAGTAGCTATCCAAGCAATGGGTTTAGCACTTGTTCACCACCACTTGTGCTCAAGACCATCTAGAGGGAATTGAGAAGTCATATTTAGTTATGAGAAAGGCACATCTAGGGAGGTCATAGTCACATTAATCCCATGATATCATGAGTGAATTTTTACCAACTATTGTTGGGGATGCAAACAATGTTGAGTGATACACTACAGAGATGGTGGGATCCTTCAAGGCAAAAATTAAGAGGTCGTGCCCAACAGAGGATACTTCCCCTAGGGTTGGAGAAGCAGGTGTTAAGAAAGTCTGCCTCAAGATACCCACACTCTATTCGGTGGTTTCAAGTTAGTGTACATCATAGATGCATTTGGATTATGTTTTTTTTTTTGTTATATTATGCTAATACTACTATACTATATTTGTGAATCAAGCAAGAGCATTGCTAAGGAAGTAGTGGTGGTGATAGTAGAGGCAATAGACATTATGCCTTCTCAAGTTGAAGAGGAGGTAGCACATAGGGAGGAGTCACCAGTGGCCCCAAAGATCTCCCAATAATTTGATGCAAAGGGGTTGTTCCACCTTGAGGGTGACTTTTCCAACCTCTTTGAAAATGTGTAGGTAGGAGATCCACCTACATTAACATTTGAGAGCTTACTCGATTTGCACCTTGTGTTCACATTTGTCCTTACCCTTTGCTCTTAAGCCTTTAATTTCTCAATTATCACTTAGTGTTGTGTTGTGTTATATTACAATCTTAGATATTCCTACCAACTATCCACCACTAGTGCCTACCCACTGCATAAAGCCATGGGTAGAGACACCAAATAAATTCACCTTCATGGAAGGCATCGTGAAGGACATGATGGACCACATACAGAAGGTAGATCCCAAACTTGGTATGTATGTCATTTTGCTTGAACTATGAAACATCACCAAATTCGGGAAACATCGCTACAATGGAAAATTTATCTAAGTGTCAACTCAAGGAAAATTTTTCTAAGTGTTTGGCCCATGATCCCATTATTGGGGCTACACTCTAGAGTGAAACACCACAAAATTTCAAGCTTAGTACTTCTCCAACAAGAATCGAGCTAAGTCATGATGTTCTCCAGCATGGCTAAAGTTTGAGGGCCCCACATACAATTTCAAGCGGAGTCGAACTCAACAAGGAGCAGTTCCCTGGGAGCCACTGATGACCACGACAACATCTGCTATCAAACATGGCAACTTCAGAGCTTAAAGTACTTAGTTTACACTAAGTATGCATTCTCAGTGTATACGCCCAACATTTTCAGCGTATATGCACCAGATTGCATCCATAGCATATATGCCTAGCGTACACATTCTCAGCGTAGACGCCTAGCGTACACGCCTCACAAGTATGGTCAGCCTGTACAACAAATGTATATGCTCGACATGCAATCCCCGAAGATGGCATGGAAGCAGCACTGCAAAGCAAGACTTGGCATAGAGCATCAACTCACACGGGCAAAGTAATCATCAGGTGTCCACATCGTGCATCCTGGAGTCTATACGCCTAGCACATCTAGCATATACGCCCATCATATACAGTGTATACGCCCAACGTATACGTCCTGCATGTCCAGCGTATACGCCCAGAGTCTATGCCCACCAGATACAGCATATATGCCCAGCGTATATGCTCAGTAGATGCAGCATGTTGTATACTTGTAAAATTTTATTCTTTTGCACCCGGCCAATGCGCAACGTGTCGCCCAACCCGAGTCTAACGTCTAAACCTATATAAAAACCCCAATTTTTCATTAGATTGGGATCGGCAATTTGGAGCAAACTAGAGAGAAAGACAGAAACATAGAGAACCAGAGCAGAGAACCTTGTACGCTAGACCTCAACCCTATATGCTGAGCATACAGCATCTATGTTGTGCCTGCAGTTTGAACCAGCACACAGTCATCTCTACATCCACCAGGGCTATTCGTCCACCTTGTGTGAAAGCCACAACTGCGTTAGACTGGTGTATTGTAACTCTTACTTTGCAATAATATTGCTGCATTTTCTTCCTAGAATCTGTTACAGTTTTTTCATTAATTGTTGCATCTTTACTATTTACGCCCTCGTACGTTTACACTCTGTTTACACCAGTCACGTTGTTTATGCTTCGTTTTACGTCTGTTATGCCGTTCACATATAACCCATCGTATAGCACCTTGGTGAACATTTGGGGAAATCCTTGCTTGATCCAAGTGCAAACCACTCAAGGTCCTTTACCTTCATTAATTCCAGCTTGCCCTCAAGCGAAGGTAGGGTCTTCTATGCATGTCCGGTGATCCCCTGGTTTCTATTTCCTTCCAGCCAAAGACCAACGATTTCGGACGATACAGAAATTGGTGTTAGAAGGAGGGCTTGAAACTGCCTAAAACTTACTATCTTCAAAGCTCCCAACATCTACGTTGTCGAGTTTACGCCGACCCTATCTGCAGAGTTCCCAGCGTCTATGCTGCTGAGTTTACCCCAACTTTGTCTACACACTTCCCAGCGTTTACGCTGTTGAGTTTACGTTGACCCTGTCTGCACACTTCCCAACGTCTATGCTATTCAATATATGCTACACACTCTATGTTGTAGACCCGTCTATGCTATCGTCTAGTATATGTTACACTCTGTACGCTGTAAAACCTATTTATGCTATACGCTAACACTGTCTATGTTGCTTAGCATATACGCTGTATGCTCTACGTTGTAGACTTTTTCTACGCTACTGCGTCTACGCTGTGTGCTCTACGCTGACTCTGTCTAAGCTCTATGCTGTAGACCTTGTCTACGCTGCTAACGTACTATTATACCAGTTTCATACCCTTTCATTGTATCGCATTCTCAACTGTTCATCATGAACATCACAAACTCCACCGCTACAACCACCCAAGTCATAGACCTTGTAGGCACTATGGTCGTTCAACAGCCCGGGGTACAACCGACAGTGGGGCCCCGTCGATCTCTTAGATTGCAAGGGAGGAACCCATCGTCTAACATTATAACTCAAGACTAGTACAACTTCATATGTATGAAAATACAAGCTGGTTTAGCTGTGGACTGAGCCGAAATGGAAGTTAAGAGGCAATATGAACTTTTCTATAGGGGAGGACAAGAGTTTATTCCTTCCCCATACGATATCATCCCCCTTCCAGAGCCTTACTCTAAGCTCATCACACAACTCCTCCTGCAAAAGAGCCAGTCTCTAGATCAGCCTGTAGTAAATCCTTAACAGGAAGAGGAGGATGAGTTCGTAGTCCAATCCGAACATGAAGATTCGTACCATACTCTTAGCCCACAAACCTATGTCAACCTGTTGTTCCATCCAGCCATAGGGGAAATTACATTCCTTCAACCATTTAGATTCACCCAAGCACAAATACCCCAACCAAAATCATCCGCACTTGTTCATATTCCTCCTGCAACCGACCCGCAACTCAATACACTTCCGCTTGCTATTCTTCCTGTTGCAATCGTAGCCTCGTCCTCACAAGTACAACCTCCTCAAAATAATGTAGCAGCAACCTTCCCACCCCGAGTGATCGAGATGCCGCATGTGATACCGGCATCTACGTTTGCTCATTATATCCCCCGAATCCAAACTCACGGAGCCCCTTTCACCACTGCAACCCAAAAAATTCAAGGGATTTCTACACAAAACATGATCGAACAATGGGTGGTGATTGATGCTTAATCACATCAACCCCCTCACTATAACATACCACCTCACACAATTCCACCGACCAACATCCCTCAAGGACAACCACAACAACAACAACCCCTTGCCTACAATGTGCTGCCCCTAGTATCACCTGCTCTAAACATCCTGCAAGTACAACCTCCAACTACACAACTTTCTACCTTCCAACCTACTATCCAACAATCTAACATGTATACCGTACAACATCCCTAACCTGCCATCTCACCTAGCGTCCAAGACTGGGCTGACGCTAAAAAGCTAATGCAGGAACTAACCGACGAGGTCAAATGCCTTAAGACAGTCGCCGACGGAGAGCTAAAGGTAGTAGATTTTTACCACGATGACCCAATCAGCTCTTCGGTTCTGCCCCTAACATTACCCAAGGGTGTATCATTGCCTACGCTAACTAAATACAATGGGGAGATAGACCCCAATGCTCACCTTATAACATTTAAACTAGAATGTGCATTACTTCAAGCGTGGCCACACGCCATTTTGCGAGTGTTCCCTATGTCCCTCGCAGGGAGAGCACTTGATTGGTATCTAGCCTTGCCAAGAAACTCGATATTTCTCTAGAGGATTTGTTACATCAATTCGTTACTAGGTTCAAGTATAACTTGAAACCTGAAGCAACACTTGATAGCCTTATACAGGTCAAACAAGCACCTCTAGAACCCGTACAAAAATTCATCCAAAGGTGGAGTGCTGCTCTCAATGAGCTCCATGAGCCGATCCCAGAGATGTATCTCCTCACCATTCTAAAGGGGGCTTTTAACGAATTTTTCAAATCCAAGTTATATTATCTCAATGCACGTAACCTCAATCAAGCTTTTGTACAGATTAAAAACATAGAGGAGACGACCCAAAATAGCCATGATCCTGCGTATTTAGCCTTTAAGAATCAACACAATAAGAAAGATAAAGAAAAGGCTAAGACAACTATAGCAGCAGTAGTGGAAATGCAACAAGAAAATGTGGGACAACAAAGCAAACTGCCTGTTTCCCCTACTAATTACGCTAAACCCACTCCCGCAACCGCACCAAAATCGTCCTCATCACAGAACCCAACACCGAATCATACGAGAAATTTTGAGAGGAAAGAACCCTCCCAATACAAGTCGTTGCTTATGAAGCCATCGCAACTATTCGACCAACTCCTGAAGGCTGGATTAATGAAACATAAATAGTTATCCTCTGCTGCTATTCAGAGACATGATTGATTCTATCAACTGGTTTAGAACCCAAGCCTAGCAACGCCAGATGAGCCTCCAGTACCAAAAGGCTTTAGAATGGACCGCTTCTGCGACTATCACCAACGTAATGGGCATAGCACATATTATTGTTTCACCCTAAAATAAGACATCCAACGAATGATCGATGGGGGTCAAATCACTTTTGATGAGACCAACCTGGTCCAACCACAAAACCAGGCCATGGGTGTGTATAAAGACCCTCTAAATACCAAAGAGGCTCCGTACGTCATTAACACGATCTACCTTGATAACGAAGTTGAAACACCTAGCATTAACACTATCTACTCTGACCATGATCAGCAAATGCCTAATAAACCATTTGTAGTGCATGTTCCTCCCACTGTACAAACATCGGCGCCTTAGTCATCATATTCACCGTAGAAGCCTTATGTCGTCAGAGTACCCCCTGCCGTAGCAGCTTCTAACACCCCGACACATGAAAAACCATACGTGGTGCACGTACCTCCCGCCATCGCTACCACAAACTCACCAACACCTCCTATGTGGCCCACTTCCTACGTAGTCCAAGTACCACCTGCGGTCGCAACAGTGGAGGTACAACCTCCAGCTAGGCCAACTCCATACGTCGTTAGGACACCCGAACGTCCTAGTGATCACCAATCCTCCATTACGCAAACACACAATAAACCCAACCCTAATATCATCAAGATGTCTAGCCAGCCTGGCGCTCAACTGCATGCCACCGTCCAACCGCAACCCCGCCCGACTCCATACGTAGTACGAATCCGAAAAGAACCTAAGACTCTGAAACCAACTGCACCCCCACGCCACACATGGGAACGCTTAGCGGACAGGCTTACACATGAACGCTTGGAAAAGGAGCGTCAGCAGCTAGCTGTAGGACCACCTAAACCTACCCCACTTAACACAGTACCCATGACACCACATAACGATACGCCAAACATAAGCCATGAGGGTGAATCATCCAGAAAACATGATACATCTAAATCAATGATTCCAGGCAAAAACAACAAACCAACGATGCACGAAATAAAACTGTTGGGCCCAATGGACTAAGTCACCACTGATAAACATGCACCCAATAGTAGAGACCTAGCAACAACCTTAACACAAGTCACGCAATCACTCAAACAAAAGAATACTTCACTAAGCTTATATGACCTAGTTTTAACATCTCAAACACATCGCGAAGCTTTGGGGCGCATGTTAACATCTATCCTAGTAAGCGAGGACTTGCCTCCAAATGAACCTTCAATTCATGCGGTAATGTACTCACCTCAAGGGTCAACTTCCAAGCCATTAAGTTTCCACAACGATAACATCAAGGTGGATAAGAAAATAGGAGAGATAACAACAACCCCTATGTTCATAACAATACGAGTAAACCAATTCAAGATACATAGGGTCCATGTAGATGATGGAGCTGCCACAAATGTAGTGCCATATCCCATCATTGAATAACTTGGGCTCATAGAGCTAATTAGACCAACTACCACCACATGCTTGAAATCATTCAGTGGGTTGCGCGTGATAGTCAAAGGCACCGTGACTTTAGACTTCATAGTAGGGGATCAATTCCCCACATCTACCGACTTTATGGTAATTGATGAAATGCCAGGGTTTAACCTAGTCTTGGGAAGGCCCTGGTTAGCCCAACTAAAAGCAGTCTCTTCCCCTATACACCAATAAATTCACCTACCTTATGAAGGTGGTGAAATTGTTATACACGGGGAGGCTGCTACACCCATCATCTCATCGTACATAGACACAGACCAAGGCTCAGAGGTTAGGCTTGAAGAGCCTAGATAACATGACATAAATGAACAATAGCCAGTAGGCAATAACCTTTTAGATACAAAGGAAAATCCACCCAAAACAGAAATACCCGAGCCTGACATTATACATACGTAGCCTCACTTAGAAACCACAACTGACACAGAAACCGTGATACATGCAGAAGCGCAAGAAAACACTAATGCGGGAACAATTCCATCAGATGTCCCTTGGGCTAAATTACCATTCAATGTGATCAGCGAAGAGGACGTTGAATATAGAATCATACCCACTAATGCATCTCCTAACGTCAAAATGAGAAAAATCAAAAAATTACTAAATCAATAAACAACAAACTATCCGAAATGATGTTAAACTACAACAAGTCCGAAAAGACATTAAACTACATCCTGAGTTCAGAATGACATTAAACTATCATGTCTGCAATGACATAAAACTAGCCACGATCAGAAATGGTTGGTCAACCGAGAAATCCACCCGTGTCATTCGAAACATCCCTTGCTTACGCTGGGGCCCAAAATGGCCTTAAACTACGCATATGGCCCGAAATGGCCTTAAACTAGTGTGTATGTGGCCTGAAATGGATTTAAACTAGTGTGTATGTGGCCCGAAATGGCCTTAAACTAGATCATCCACTTATACTTTGTTTTTCCCCCAAATTCTGGCTCACTGTTCAAATTTACGCTTGCATTGTCATGTCGTCCTTTTTCGCAATTATCTTTCAGTCCTACTTATAATTACATTTGTGCACTACAGTTAAACCACAAAAACAAACCAAAACATTTTACATTGTTGTATCGTGATTACAATTAAACTCAAAATCAACAAAAACATTTTTTATACATATACATGTAATGATGTACAATTACAAGAGTTAACTCATTTTATTCACCTGTTCAATACAACTCAAAATTCTCAATTTACAATTCACGTATAAATTTGAGTCAGAATAATTTCAAAACAAAGAGAAAAGAAAAAAAACAAAAAAAAAACTAAACATCCGGGACGGGAGGATCGTCCCCTTTAGATCCGCTAGCATCATGAACCCCCGCTCCACTGGGGCTAGCTTCTTGAACATCATCATCGCCTTGATCCTATAAAATGCAAAGGGGACAATCAACATAAGGATAAAAGAAAAAAATTTCAAGCATCATGCAAAGAACTAATTTCATAATAACAAAATGCTTACCGTAGGAGATCCCCCTAAGCCAAATTCTAGCTGGCGAAGGATTTCCTCCTCTGAGACATTGGTCCAATCAGTCCCATCAAGGCCTAGGTCGACATCTGCCAAGGCCTTTCCCTTGTCAACAGCTGACTAGCTAGGATGCTTTAAAGGGAATTCACCCATAGACACCTCCCCAGAAGCCATCATGATTACCCTTATAGGTGATTCCATCTCAAGAGTTGTGTTTTGAGCAAAGGTATCAAACGCAGAGCGCAGACCCAGACCTTCCACAAACATTTCAAGTTGACACTTTTCAATAGATACTTCCTTCAACAATTTCTTATAATGATGCTTGTGGTTCTTTTCATCCTAACCCCATTTGCGTACCTTGGAAGTGAAAGCCTTCCAATCTTGACACTTGAGGTTCAATAAATCCACCTGGGTCTTACACTCTGCTAGTTTTCGAGTCAGTGACACATGGCAATTGAGTAGGTTCCAGTATCTAGTATACGTGACCTCGAAAGTCCGCCAAGAGTGATCACCACTTAGTTTAGTAGAGGCGAACTCATACCGAGCCTTGAGATCATCACGCTCAACTGACAACTCAGAAACTTCCTTCTCCTTTGCTTGAACCTGCAACCACAACTGTTCAATGGAACGCCTACAAGTCCAAAGCGATTTGGCATTGTGTACAAGACGTTCTGCCACTTCATCATAAACTGGCCTTAGCACCTGCTTGACTTCTGGGGATAGTGTGGGCAAACTCTCAATGTTAACTGTCTCAGATGGATCCCACCTCAGTTTGGCACCTACACACATGAAAAGAACACACGCTAAAATGACAAAAAAAGGGGTGTGAAACTCTAAAGCTGTAAAAAACTTGAAACATTTATACCTATCTCAGGGTGGGCCTCCTGAATGCATTCAACAACCTCCTCAGCGATACCAGCCACAAAATCCATTTTACTTGGCATCTCTATCCAAGTAAATGGTCCACGAGTACGAGATGGACTAGCCTCCACAGTCCTTTCAGGGGGGACTGTTTTCATGGGCACGTCCAACCGCATCGTTCTGGTTTCACTACCTTTGTTTGGAAGCGATGAAAACATAAAAATAAAATACCATAAAACAACAACTCACAAAGCGACGTAATAAAATAAAAGGAAACATACCGTGTTCCCTGTCCCCTTCTGGGTTTGGAGGGTCGCCAAGGTCCAACGTTCCCTTGAGGAAGCTACTGAACATTTCATTGACACCACTCTGGTCATCGACCAGTTCAATCTCCGTGGTGTCTTCCCCTAGCTCCTCCATCCCTCTTGCCTGATCTTTGCTCACATCTTCCTCCTCAGTCATTAACTCCATTGTATCCTCCTTCTCTTCAATGATAGTCTCTAATTCCTGCCTGCTCACTTCTCGAGTCAAGTTTGAAGGCATCAGTGGCATGTAAGCAATCAAAATAAAAATTATGAATAAGAAAAAAATGATAAAGCAATAAGTGTACTAAGTTTACTTACCTCGGACAGGCATCTTGAACCGTATGTGCTTTACTCGTGGCTCGTCCACATTTGAGGCCTCCTCGGTTCAACGTTCACACTTCATCAGGTTCGACTTGGCCTTACCAATGGTCTCTTTGATGACCCATTCTACTCTCTTGGTGGTATAAGGTACATCGTCTAGTTCCAACCCCACACTATCACGTGTATGGATTGAGGTACCAGATGACCCCCCTGTCGTGATAGATATGGATTCATCAATTCCCTCGGGCACATCTTGGGACTCAGCTGTTTCAAACAAATGGTTGATCCATGGGTGGGATAATTGACCTCGATCTCGTAGAACATACTTATTGTCCGCGCGAACCACTAGAAATTTTGCTAAGTGGCAAAGATAACTGGCAAAGAATGCAAAGGTAAAGTGGGACTACGCCTCGACATTTGAGTGCAATCGCACTATCTCCTTATGAAGGCCCAACAATAAAAATTGGGCCCAATTATAATGCATTCTAGTTTCTATGATGGTTTGCATAATACGCATAGCTTCAACACCAAGACTCCACACCTGAGAAAGGGATTTAGGGAATACCCGTGCCCTAAATAGAGGATATAATTCATTAACTTCCTCAACCTTTGACTTCCCCTGCATAGGGAATCCCTTAGCACCTTTGGTAATGCCCAACCAGTCCTCTAACTCACGTACCGTATGAAGCTCTTTATGAGCCCTGTCCAAAACTACATTACACCATCCGCTGGTACATCAAACAAGTTCAAAAAGAATTCGGCCAACAGATGGAAGACTATCTTAACACCCTTAATCCGGGTGCCATAGTAAGAGATGAATTTGTCGAATGAATCAACAACTCCAATCATTTCGGCTATTGACACATCAAGGCTCAGAGTTGTAAAGAGCTCCATAAGGTCGACATCATTTAAATAATGGACGATGGATGGCAGGGCATGGGTGTGCAACCATTTCTGAGCCTTACTAATCTCCCTGAACTTGATCGAGAGGGTACTCAGTTCATCCGGTTGTGACAGGGTCTCCACTGGGAGGGACATCAACTGTAGATACAATTCGAAACCATCACATCAGTATAACCCCTGGCAGTTGAACAAACATGTTAACACATCTAGAAAATATTGTCACTTACCTTCGATAGTGGACTTAGAGGTGCTACCCAAGTCAGAGTCACTAGGGAAAATTGGTTCCTTAGGTGACCAATCTCCATGAAACCATCCATGAGCTGTGCATTGTATGAACACTCTAGAAAACTGTTTATGAAAATGCACAATATCACCCTTGGTTTGAGTTAACACAGCTCCACGAAGAGTGGGACCCGCCATAAAGGTCTCTAGAGCAGTATGAGCTAAGGAAAGCCCATTATCATCAACGCATGTTCCGTCTTGGTTAACTTGGAGCTTGCAAAAGAACAGTTGTCAAAACAGAAGCAAATGCCAAATGACAAAAAAATAGAAAAGATAAGCTCAAACGATCTTACCTATCTACCAGGTACATTGTGCCAGGAGGGTTCTGGAACAGCATGTGTGCATGCACAGCTAAAAGTAGAGTATTGTTGAGATAATCACATCCTCGCGGAAATAGGGCCCACACACATGCTAATGGGAGAGTAGACTTGGGCCCGCCAGAGGGACCGTCCTCGATCACAAGTGGTCCCTCATCGATATCCTCCATAAGAATCGCCACACCCTCTGAAGCTCCTGGCAACATGGCCTCAAGCACGCTCCATGCCACTTGTTCACTCAGATGTGACCAGACCACCACCTTAAATCTGTCTAGGATGAAGGTAAGGAATTCACACGCCCCTTCCCTGAACCATACTCCATTGTTGTCAATGGTCAGATCCGGAGTAGGTTCATCCGCCTCAATGGGGCCAAACCATGCTAGTACTCCGACTAGCTCAACTACCAAGAGAAAAGGTTCAGTGTTCCTGCAAGCAACCAAAATGCCATGGTAAATCAGCCATACATGAAAATGACACGAAAAACAAAATTTCATATTGTAGGCTGACACTTAGAAAAATTACTAATTGTTTACGCTCGGCATATACGCTGCCTAACCTGGTGTATACGCTGTCAAAAATTGTTTACGTTCGGCGTATACGCTACCTAAAATGGTGTATACGCTGTTGAACAAATTGTTTATGCTCAGTGTATACGCTGTGAAAATCATCAGCGTATACACCGTAAAAGCCTTCAGAGTATACGCTGTGCAAACAATTTACACTAAACACTGTATAAATAGTTTACACTGAACACTGTGTAAATAGTCAGCATATACGCCATAAAAAACAGTTAGCGTATACGCTGTGAAAATCATCTATGCTACATACTAATGAAATTGTCTACGTTGTATATTGTTAAAGTCCTCTACACTACACACTAGTCAAAATGACTACGTTGTACGCTATAGAGACCCTCTACGCCGACGTATACGCCGAAACCCTCTAAGCTAATTGTCTATGCCGACATATACGCCGAAACTCTTTACACTATGAAAACTTTCTACGCCAAAATAACATGTACAGATGAAAATAACTAACAGAGGCAGGATTAGAGCCTACCTGTGTGATGATTCAGGCCACAATGGAACCCTTAGCCTGGGCAGACACTGCAGCATGGCCTCGCTCTCCTCCACGAAAGTCAGATCAAGGCCCTTCCTTCCCTGGCCTTCCACCTCCTTGCCCTTGTCCACTTCGGCGTCCTCTACGCTGGGATCGACAGGTTTACACTGATGATCGAAATCACTCATGCCTACGCTGAGCCTCTACGTTGGGGTCTGAGTCTCTATGCCGACGCTTGAACCTCTACGCTCACGCTGAGCCTCTACGCTGGAGTTGAAAGTTTACGCTTATGCCGGAGTTGAAGGTTTACGCTGGGGTTTGGTCATCTATGCTTACACCAAGTCTCTATGCTTACGATGAGGTTTATGCTTACGCTGAGGTTTACGCTCATGCTCAGTTCGCTTCAAGGTTCACGGTGCCTCCAAATGATGCCCCTGCACTATTTATAGCGCCACCGCCACCGCTGCCACCGCCGCCTTACATTTTAGTTTATTTTATTTTATTTATTACTCATTTTAATTAAAATTTTTTCAAAAATACAAAACAAAAATATATATATAAAACAAAACAAATATTACCACATCCTATTCCCTTGTAAACCAACTTCAGAAGTCCACACTAAACATTTTGGCGTAGACTCTCCCGTGCAAATTTTGCGAATCACATCTAGCCTGGTAAGGTCTTAAACTGCCATGGCAGCCTGATAAGGCCTTAAACTGCCACCCGCGGATCACATTCGGCCCGGTATGGCCTTAAACTACCATCGTGGCCCGATAAGGCCTTAAACTACCATGCATCCCGGTGTGACAATAAACCACCATCATGCATATACACACAATTTAAGTTGCCAAAGAACATGGAACAATACCTATTAGCTCATTCTGCTCTCTATTTATTGACAGGAGCAAGCCTGATGGATTGTCAGTTTTTACTCACACCATTAATCATCGATGGACCATATGGAAAAATCATAAGAGAAATCAACATAAACTCCATCAGCTTAGATACATCAACGGAAGACACACTCATAGCCTCGGCACAACAAACGCTAGATAACCACAAAGGTGTGATAAAATCTCTTGACATAGAAGCTGAAAACATCATCGAAGACCCGTTGACTGAAACCCCCATCGTTATGCCTGATGGTGAAACCAAAATATTAAAATTAAGTACATTATTGCAACCTCAACTGGCAAAAAGCATAGAAGACGTGCTTCGAAACAACATGAAAGCATTCGCTTGGTCTTACATTGACATGCCCGGGTTAGATCCTTGAATCGTCCAGCATAACATTATCCTTGATCCAAAATTGAGGCCAGTAAAACAAAAGGCACGAAAGGTTAAACCTGAGGTGGTATTGGCAATTCGTAATGAGATCACCAAACTTTATCAGGCTGGTTTCATTCGGGCTATCGATTATGTCGATTGGGTAACCAACATGGTCATTGTCCCAAAAAATAACGTAAGTATTCACTTATGCATCGACTTCCGAGATCTTAATGTTGCAACCATAAAAGATGATTTTCCCCTACCCAGCATTGATCAACTTGTTGACTCAACCGCTGGACATGCCCTATTATCTTTTATGGATGGCTTCTCAGGATACAATCAGATACACATTAACCTGGAGGATCAGCTCCGGACTACCTTTATGACACCATGGGGAACCTTTTGTTACACAATGATGCCCTTCAGTCTCAAGAACGCTAGGGCCACATATCAAAGGGCAATGACATTCATTTTTAGCGACTACATGCTACACTCGCTCAACGACTACGTGGATGATATCGTGGTTAAATCAAAGACATCAAAACAACATGTACAAGATCTTGACCTAGTACTAAAGCGGTGTTTAAAATATGAGCTGAGACTTAACCCAAAGAAATATGTCTTTGGTGTCAAAACAGGCAAAATGCTTAGATTCATAGCCTCGGAAGCAGGGATACGAGCAGACCCCGATAAAGTTAAGGCCATAACAAACTTAAAACCACTTGGCAACCTTACCGAACTCCAAGGTCTACAAGGTAGATTACAATTTATCAGGCGTTTCATAGAAAAACTAACGGACAAGTTGAAACCTATGAACCACTTGCTACACAAGAACGTCCATTTTGAATGGACTCCACAATGCCAAGAAGCATTTGACAATATTAAAGTAGCACTCGTTCAACTACCCATGGTTTATCTACCTCAAAATGATAAACCATTTTACATCTACCTTGCCACTTCGGACTCGTCAATCGCATCCATGCTTTGCCAAAAACGAGATGACGGAACCGAAGTCCCTGTCTATTACTTAAGCCATGCACTAGTTGCCCACGAGAAAACTTATAACGAGGTGGAGAGGTCATGTTTAGCTCTAGTTTTTTCCTTAAAGAAATGGCAACATTACCTCTTCCATAATCAGGTCAATATAATTTGCAAGGATAATGTGCTCAGATCCATCACAGGAAACATTTATGAGACAAGTAGAATAGCTCGTTGGAAAGCCATGATAGCTGAGTTTGACCTACACTATATAGCACAATCATCAGTTAAGGGTCAAGCCATAGCAAACCAAATGACCATGTCACCAACGCACGATCAAGCAATGATAGAGCCAGAATTCCCGAATGAAAATATAAGTGCAATAGACATAGTACCCAATGACTACGACGCAATTTTAAACTTTGATGGAGCATCCACCTCTCGAAGGGGAAGTGCTACCACCGTTATCACCTATCCCTCCGGGGAGATTCAACCCTTTGCTTATCGTTTCGATTTTCACTATGCTAACAACATAGCAGAGTACAAAGGTCTCCTTAGAGGTCTCATGGCAGCACTAGCTTCAGAAATCACATGGCTTGTGGTCAAAGGAGATTCACAACTGGTTTTGAACCAAGTCACAGATATTTATACATGCAAAGCATCACATTTACAACCATACTGTGACTTAGCCAAACATCTAATAAAACGATTCGAAAACATCGATGTGCAACACGTCTCTAGAAACGATAATACCATCGTAGATGCACTGGCCACCCTAGCATCAAATATATCACCTGACATGTTCCATACGTTGCTAAGCTCCATAATCAGTTGTGCAAAACCCATAACCGATACACTCAATACATTGCCAATTGCATTTGTTAGTACAACACACGCGATAGAATGGTATGACGACATAAAAGAGTACCTTCTACACGGTGAAACACTGCAACACTTAACGAATGCACAAAAAGACGTGGTACGAAAGCGTTCTAAGCAATATGCACTGGTAGGAGACACCTTGTGTCTTCGATCCTACGAAGGCATATTGCTAACTGAAACATCGTTAAAAATTGCGAGTCAACCTCAGGAAAAGATTCGCAATTCAAGCAAGGGCACATCTCAGCATTTCAGAGGGGGGGAAGAAGACAGAGCAACACCAGGAGGTGCGTAGCATTAAGTCCGCAACCTCTTCAACAGATCTCTAATCTTTCTATACTTCTGCTGATCACACTATCATGCGACATAGCATAATGACGCTCAGCGTGATGGGTGTTTCGAGGTAGCCCAGCATCAGAAAGATAGTTGCTCCAACACAGAGAAAAGCCTAAGCAGCGTAATATGCGATTTCCTGTGTATTTTGCTAAGTCTTTTCGTTCAAGGACAAGTTTACGCTCCATTACGCATGGTAGCATAATGAGCGTGATAAGCTCCAAGATAGTCAAAGGCCAGAAAAGCACAACAGTTTGACGCTTTTTTCGTGCAGCGCATGGATAACTTACCTTTACGCACGTTACGCGGCGGTGCGTATCATTGCGTATGTCATCATTAAAGCTAGGCATTGTTTACACTTCATCACGCACAGCTGCATAGTGAGCGTCAGTCATACATTGTTTACGCTTCATCACGCGCAACTGCGTAGTGAGCGTAAGTTACACATTTGTTTATGCTTTGTTACGCGCAATTGCATAGTGAGCGTAAAACAATTTTGAGCCGATTGCTTTTCTACACCAGATTATGCTCATACATGCAATACAACGTGAATGAGTGTAATACAGTTTAAAAGCAACTAAGACGCTCAGCGCATGCTTGCTCTTCACGCGCATAACACGCAAACGAGCGTGTTGTGCGTAGTCACAGTCTGACTTAAAATGATCATGCCAACAGGACCCGCAATAGCCGGGACCCACGTCATCAGGGTTGCGCCTTTTTCATGGAGCGTCGCGACCTATAAATACCTCAGTTGACAAAGATACAAGGGTTGGCAAAAATTAGAGAAAAGCAAGAGCATATTTCTGAGCACCAGAGCACTTAGCATTTTGGGGCAGAGATACAGAGAACAACGCTTTGGCAACCATGGACATCATCACCTTATAGCTGAAACAGAGTACAGTTCGCCTTGAGCACCGGTGATAGGAGTAATCGTTCTGCTGAAAAGACTCTATCAATCAGAAATAATTGATCGGTAGATGTCAAAGCTTGGCCTGCCTTGCATCTTGGCTTTAGCCCACGAGGTAGATCTGACTTCTGTTTAGACCGTTTGCTTGTTGTTTGTGCTTGTTTCACATTCTGTAATCGGGGATTCCCCAGTGTAATTTCTCATACGAAATATACATTTGTAAGTTAAAGCGCAGATCTTGAAGCTACGAGCTTCTCTTATGTCAACCTCCTTTCATCGTGTTTAGCATTATCACCGTTGCAATCGTTTTCCCCTTGCTTTACGGCCCCTCGAATCATATCGCTTTTTTTTACGCGCTTTGCATTATTTTACTGACCCGTAAGTCCCTGTCTGATTGACAAGACTGTTCAGGGTGCCACGGATTCGCTTTCTCCAGCATAGCCCTCGCGTGGATCCGTTGCTAAAACTGTGTACGCCGGAGATTCGGTCGGTATTTTCCAGCTGCCGACGTTTTCCGTCGTTACAGTTTTCTGGCGCTAGAAGGAGGGCACTTCAGGCTCCGATCCGAATATTTCGTGTAACCCTGTTAGAGATCCATACCCTAAACCATAGACGTAATACCTCTAAGGAAGTCTACGGTTAATCGTGTGGTATAGATTGGTCGCAAGGATGATTTCTTTGAAATCCTACAGGGTAGAAAGCCTTTTCTGCTTTTTGTGGCCAGCCATTTTCTTTTAGATCCGATTATCAGTCACCATTGACTTCATCGATCAATGGATTCCTTTTACTCAAACACAACCGCCATGGTTACCCTCGATTTGGGTGTCACGCCTGTGAATCCTACGGTGGTCATAGGACCAGCTCCTGGTGCAATGGGACCTCAGGGACCATTGCGCCATTCACTGAGGCTTCAGGGGAAAGAGCCCATCTTTACAGTTATAACCCCTGAAGAATACAATTTCATATGCGTCAAGATCCAAGCGAGGTTGGCTCTTAGCCGAGCCGAGTTGGAGGCGAAGCGAAACTTTGAGGTGCTCCACCGAGGGGGCTATGACTTTAAGCCGACAGCCTACGACATAATCCCCTTGACTGAACAACAACACGAGCTTATCGCACAGCTGGTCATGGCCAGAGGCTAGACTTCACAACCCGTGGTGGAGCCTCAGCATGGGGAAGAGGCAGAGGACAAATTCGTGGCTCTATCGGAGCATTCGTTCCATACTCTAACGCCCCACACACAATTAAACCCGTTGTTCCCTTTCGACGAAGAGGCAGCTTCCCTTGACCCAACCATGACCACGCAGATGTAAATCCCTATCTTTCCGCAGGCCAACGCGCAGCCATCTGGGTTGCAAACACAATAACCGCCCCATAACGCCGGAGTGGGTCCGTCACACCAGGTAATTAGTATTCCGGCGGTGGCCCTAGCAATCGCCGCCCCTCATTTTATCCCTTAGGTGCAAGCTCATACTGTGCCGATAACTCATTTAGCGCAAATGTTCTCGCCTCCACCAGTTCAGCAAAATACCGTAGTCGTACCACAGCAGACCTTTATGCAATATCCTACAACAAGTCAATGGATCAACCTGGCTACGCAACACCACCCGTCTGTGGTGTACGGTGCACAACCTTCGGTCGCACCTGCAGCACAATCTTCACAGGTGTTTCCTCAATATACTTATCGTTATCCTATGCAGTAGGCAGGAGTTAACCTCTCATCTCAGGTCGGGGGATGGTGGTCTTCGCAGGCCCACCAACCGGCAGGAATTCCTGCTCCACCAACGGTTAGCCAACCACCCCCAGCATTTCAGTTTCCTAGGGCTGCCCTCCCAGTCCAACCTCCTATCCCTGCTGCACAGACACCTCCGTTAACAAGTCTGGATCAAGCTTTCTAGCTTATCCAGACGCTTACCGAGGAGGTTCGACGCCTCAAGACCGCTGGATCTGATACTATTCAGATCATGGACTTCTATCAGGATGATCGGATCAATCCAACAGCCCCCGTGCTATCGTTGCCACCAGGGATGTCCCTCCCTCACTTTACCAAATATAATGGGGAGGGAGATCCCAACAGTCATCTAGCCACCTTTAGATCTGAATCTTTGTTGTTACAATAGTGGCCGCACACTTTGATCCGAGTCTTCCCGATGTCTTTAATGGGGAAAGCTTTAGACTGGTATAGAGCCCTCCCACGCTCTTCCATTTCAACCTTGGAAGAGCTGCTGACTCAATTTGTGACCCGCTTCAAATACAACATGAAGCCAGAAGTCACGTTGGAACAGCTTATGGGGGTGAAATAAGACCCGCTCGAGCCAGTCCAAAAGTTTATACAGCGTTGGAATGCTACCTTGAATGAGATCCGCGAACCGATCATAGACTCCCATCTATTGGCTATATTCAAGAAAGCAGTCAACGACTTTATTAAGTCGAAGTTGTATTATCTTTCCCCCGGCAATATACATCAGGCCTTCACATAGGTCCGAAGCATCCAGGATGCTGTGGAGGCTAGCAAAGACCTAGCATATGTCGCCTACAAAAACACACACAACAAAGCCAAAGACAAGGGCAAGGTAGCGACAACGACAATAGCGGCGTTAACGGAAAATGCAAAAAATAAGAACAAGAAGGCGCTCACAACAGCGCCCCCTGAGGCCACGGCTGGTGCCGACACCAGCCAAGCCACAGCTGCCCCTTAACAGGCCCCCCAGCCAAAGCCAAATTTTGAGCGTAAAGATCGTTCAAAATATGCAGCTCTGCCCATGAAACATTCTGAACTGCTGAAACAACTGTTAGCGGCAGGACACATTCAACCTAAGAAAGTGTCTGAGGAAGCCCTGAAGTGGCATAGACGTAATTGTGAACTGCTGAAGGATCCTTCCTTAGCTCTGCCTAACGAACCCGTAGTTCCGAGATCTTTCAGGCTGGACCGTTTCTGTGACTACCACCAGATATGTGGTCATGACACGAATTACTGCTGGGCGTTGAAGGACGACATTCAACGCATGATCGACGAAGGTCATTTAAAACTAGACAGCAATAACCCTACACATCTGGAAAACCAAACACTGCACGTATACAAGGATCCGTTGAACACAAATTACGATCCTTATACAATCACTGTGGTGAGTACGGACGGTGAGCGTAAGGGACCGCCAAAACAACCTTTTGTTTTGTGCGTGCCCGCCAGCTCACCAAGGGGGCCAACTACTTCTTCGGTAGCTAGTGGGGTCTCACGGCCACCGTTCATCATACGGGCACCTTCCCAAGCGCGCCCTCAGTCAACCCAAGCCGCGGCTTCATCCGCGCCCATGCTGAGAGCGCCCTTCATTATTAGGGTGCCAAAACCACAGCCTGCCCCTCTCTCGCAGGGGCAGACTTCTAGCCAACGTCACCAACCATCGCCTCCCAAGCGAAAGGAGGAGAACACCGCACTTAACCCAAAGAAAGACCACCCTACGCTCGGCTTCCCTAAGCCCAGGCCCCTGGCCTCTGTCCCTATGTCTATGCCCCAAAAGCAAGCTAAGGGAACAGAAACGCAGCCACCTTCTCTTGGCAGAAAAAAAACAACCCTCCCACTGACACCGCTCCGCCTCGAGAGATCCGTCTTTTGGGCCGAATGGAGGAGGACAAGGGGGATAAACAACCCTGCCGGGAGAAGGACCTCCTCGATGCGTTCACGCAGGTCAAACAAGCTCTCAAACAAAAGAATACAACGTTAAGCCTATATGACCTACTGATGACTTCTCGAGAACACCGCGAGGCTATGGTACGCATGTTGACGTCCATATCAGTGGATGCCAGCCTGCCGGCAGAAGAGGAAGCGATACACGCTATCATGTTTCCTCCTGAAGCTGAACAACCCAAGCCCACCTCGTTGACTTTCCTGGACGAGTCTGTCAAAGATGACTCGGAGAAAGGACAAGTAACGACGGAGCCCATGTTCATTACCATTCGGGTCGGCCAATACCGGATCTAGAGGGTACACGTGGATGATGGTGCAGCTGCCAATGTCGTTCCCTATTCCATCATGGATAGGTTGGGATTGGTCGACCAGATCACTCCCACGACGACAGCTTGCGTAAAATCATTCAACGGAGCAAGGGTTCAAGTCAAGGGGACGGTGCGTATCGAGTTTGTGACGGGGAATCAATTCCCAACTGAAGCCACATTCTTAGTCGTCGAGGAGATGCCCGGCTTCAACTTAATCTTAGGGAGGCCGTGGTTAGCCCAGCTGAGGGCAGTCTCATCGCCGATACATCAAGAGATACACCTGCCCTACGCCGGAGGGGAGGTTATCATACGCGGTGATGAGGTCGCCCCCAGGACCGTCAACAACATTGAAGAAGAACGGGGTTCGGAGATCGAAGCAACTGACGATTAGTCCTATCTCCAAGCCCCTAAACAGAACGATGACAATGCTGATGGTCTAGCCTGGGCCGACCTGCCATTTCCAGATGGCAGCGTAGAGGAGTCAAATCATAAGCCTCCTCGCCCTTACGTAGCGCTCGACGTGAAGGCCATTAAGAGACAATTGCGTATCGACGGCTGAACAACGGTCTTCTGCGTGTACTACTATCTGCGTGTACTACTATTTTTGTGTAAGTTAGCATACTCGTTTGGCAGTTTCTTTTGTTTGTTTCAATCTGCTTTTACACTACATTTGCTTTCTGGGTTTACGCTTTTCACCTGTTGCGTGCTTTATCGTACTCGTGTTAGCTACGCTCTCCTTCTCTTACGCATTTATCCAGGATTACATTCAGTCANCCATCCGAAGTTATCTACAATCACCATTCACGCTTATTTTACTTTACGCATCAAGCCCGCAACGGCCTTAAACTAAGAATTAAATCATTATTATCTAAATGAACTTTTCAACAGTTGCACTTGTATTCTATCAATGAAACAAAAAAAAATAATATATATGTAATTGGAATTCAATACATCCGCCAAGTTTTATAACAAGCCTTTCTAGTCAACATTAACAAAATTTTGCGTATTACACATTCCCCCTACTGCCACTATCGCCTGTATCTCTCAACTCTGAATCCAGCCCTAAAAGGTCGTCCTCCAGTGGGCCATCGTTTCCAAGAATTATCCCTTCACAAAAGATTGCCTCTTCACGAGGCTCTCGCTCTGATCTGGGCTCCACAAGAAGACACTCTCCATCGTTTCGTTCCACCTCTACTTCCACTGCTTCCTCTCCCAGCCCTTCAGCTGGCGTACTCTCTTTACCTTCTTCTGGTACCTGAAATCAAACAAACACCAAAGTTAGAATAAACGATGCTAGTCAGAGAAAATTCACCGACTAAGCCATGCGTAAACTTACTCGCGACGGCCCGGCTTCCGCAGCAAAGGGAAGCTTGTCCAAACCAGCCCACAAACGCTGCATGATCTCGTCCTCTGTCAGGTCTGGCCACACATCTTTGCCTGAAGCCGCCCCAGCTTTCACCTTCCCTTTCTCCACGCTACTCCAGGAGGGTGGATCTGGGAAGAAAGTAGGGATCGAAACCTGATTCCCAAGGAAAACCATCGCTCTCTCTGGGGACGCAGTTACGGTCACCTGCTCTTCGAACTTCTTGAACGCTTTAGACACTCCGATGGTGTCCACAAAAACCTCCAGGGATCGAGCTTTACCTACAGACTCACGGTAACGCTGCCTATAAGCAGCGCTTTGCCTTTTATATATATGCTTGTGGTCTTTCTCCATCTACCCCCATTCCTGTATGCTGGCGCAGTAGTCCCTCCAGTCCCGACTTTTCTGAGCTAGCAGTTCGATTTGCATCCTCTTCTCTATTAACGCCTGGCTGGTCTGTACGTTGTTCTTGATAACTGTCCAATAACAGGAGTGATCAATAATAGCGGTACGCCAGTCTTCATCCCCCGTCATACGCACCTCTAGGAACTCGTACCGCGCCCTCAAATCCTCGACCTCCTTGGTCAAGGATTCAACCCTCCCCTCCGACCGCTGCAGCTTCTTCCATAGGTTGTTATTCACGTTTCTACTCTCCCATGTGAAGCGTGTCGAGCATAACGCACATTTACGCATTTCCTCATAAATGTGGCGTGGCACGACTGCCCCATCAGGTGGGAGCTCCACTGTGCCCAGATCAATGGGCTCCGCGGGATCCCATCGGAGGTGAGCTCCTGACAGAAAATAAGCATCAATACGGATGACACATTATCAAGACATTATGCCATAACTTCGTTAACTTACCAGCGCCAGGTTCAACGCGTTCCAGACGCTCGATCATGTCGCTGACGACGCCTTCCATGAAGGCAAATTTATCGGGGAAGTCTTTCCACATTTTACTGACNACTACAGGGGAAGAAGATGTCTCAACGTCTGCTGCTGTCAGTAAAATGTGGAAAGACTTCCCCGATAAATTTGCCTTCATGGAAGGCGTCGTCAGCGACATGATCGAGCGTCTGGAACGCGTTGAACCTGGCGCTGGTAAGTTAACGAAGNTCCCAGTAGCTGGGGCCTCCTCACACACCCCAGTCTGTACACGGCTTCCGCTAACAGCTGGGGCCGCCTCACGCACTGGAACCTCCACGCGGCTCCTATTAACACCTGAAGCCTCTTCTTCCAAAATTGAGGCCCCTTCCACATGGCTTAGTACCATTGCCCCCGTCTCAGGGGTCAATTGTCCTGTCATTTTTGCTATTTATACCATCATTTTTGCTGTCCAGATCATCTAAGTAAAGCCTTGCGTATATATAAGTCTTTCACACTTACCCGGTGGAGGCTTATTCCACTGCACCTTGATCCCAACAGTGTGGCATGCATCGCCCCCAGGGGCCTCAGCCAGGCGGAGCCTCTTCCGCCGAGTTGCCGATTCCACAATTTCCTTTTCCAGACGTTTTCCTCGCGAGGCGTCGCCGGTGTAGATAGGCATTATCCCGCCTACGCTATCGAGACCTCGTGCTCGGGGTGCTGTCAAGCCTTTAGTCGTTACAGACAATGACTCCCCAATCCCTTCCGGCGGGTCCTGCCCATGGGTAGTGCTGAGAATGTGGGTAATCTAGGGTCTGGAAAGCTGGTCTCGGTCTTGCTGTACCCAGACCCCATTTCTCTGAACGATCAGAAACTCAGTAAACTGCCGGAGGCAAGCTATGAAAAAGGCATGATGCACATTGAAACGGGACTCAAGCTTCTCACGAAGCTTGACCATTTCACTGCGCAGCCCCTTGGCAAGATGGCTTGCCCAATCAAACCGGGCTCCCTCCTCCAGGACCTCTCGCATGATACGGGTCTGTTCTACTGAAAAGAACTTCGCCTACGAGAGGGTTTTGGGGAAGGTCCAGGCTCGAAAAACGAGGTAAAGTGTCTTGGCGGCCCCCATCTCGAATTTATCGCAAGGAAACCCATTGGTCTCCTTAGGGAGCCTCGCCCACTCCTGCAGAAACTTCTCCATTCTGGTGCTCCTCTTGATCTTCACTTTCATGGGAAGGCTGCTCGAGGGGACGCCAAACAAGTCCGAGAAGAGTTGAGCGTCAATGTCAAAATTTACACGCACGTTATGCACGCGCGTGCTGAAACGATTCACCTTCTTGCTGAAGGAGTTGACCAGGCCTATCATTTCACTGGCAGGGACATCAGGGGTCGCGGCCAAAAACAGGTGCATTAGCCCTGCGGCCTGGATCTTGCTGGTCACCGCAATTGGGGCCGCCGAATGGCCAAGCCAACGCTGTGCCTCCTTAATATCCCCGTAGTGAAAGAGAACATCCCTCGCCTCGCGGCCGGAAATTGTAAGGGTAATCTCCCGAGATTCCCTAACTGAAAGGCATGAAACGCAAGTCAAAAAAAAAACACCATTGTATAACGTCCATGACTCATAACTAAACCTACAACATTAGAATACGCAGCGGCTTTACCGGGGCCAAACGGCAACAGAAATGGCGGGAGTTCCCTCTGCACATCCTCGACGGTAACGGGTGGATCCAAGATCCAGTCCTTGTATAGCCACCCGAGCTCCTGACAATTCTTAAAATGGCGCTCGTAGCGGGTGTGGTATTCACGCATCTCATGCCCAATTTTCCCAATAATGCCGGCACGCACGTTGTTGGTCGCGGTAAACACCATTATTGCCGTTTCGGCCCCAGCCAACGTATCGCCGTCACCAAGTAGCTGGTTGTCATGTATGAAAAACCTGTACCATACAGCGTAAGCTTATTTTACATTTTGCACATAGACTTCTCCTACATTACACGCAGACAACAAAAAAAATAGAAAAGGAGACACTAACAAAATCTGCTTACCCGCCCGTGTAGTACACCGTGCCTTGTGGGTTCTGGAAGTACGTCGACACATGACGAGCCACGAACAGCATGTTATATGCATGATAACAGTTGAAACGGGCCATGCCCCAGATCNCAGGTAAGCCAGAATCCCCTACGACGACCCCGCCAATAGGTGCTCAAAAATGGCACCGGAAACATCCCCGGTCACATTAGACCAAAAAATGATGCTGAAGTTACGCAACAAAAATTTCATAAACTCCAGCGCCCCCTTTCGGAACCAGATGGCCTTCCCCTGCACCCTTGTGTGAGGGGGAGGAACATTGGGGACGATGGGATTCGTCCAGCATAAAACCCCAATGAGGTCTAGCACAATCAGGATGGGCTTTAGCGTGATGCTGTATAAAAAAAAAAGCCAAAGCGTATATCAACACCTACATTTGCATTTACATGACTAACACGAAAAAACTCATAAAACGCATCCAGGCCGAAATCGTCCAAACCCTTGCGACAACGCAAGGTTTGTCCCTAACAATGGCGATAAACGCAACCATTTCAAACCCTCGCATTAGCCTGAGGTCCATAGCTCACAATCAACATGCACGCAAATGCAAATATACCACGAAGAGCAGCCATAGAAAATGAAAGTAAGTATGTAAGGAAACGACTAACCGGTTCAACGGCGCGGGCTCTCGAACATCGATCAATGCCTGCGAAACACGGTCCAGAGTTGCTTGTATCTCGTCGATTTTGGCCAGTTTTGGGTTCTTCTTCTTGCTCTTCGACGCCATTGCGACAATTTCAGAATTTCTTCACGGCCTAACACTTGCAAATCTTCGCAAGATTCAAAGCCCTAACGCTCTGCTCTTCCTCTGCTCAACGACAGTTGCGAATTCAAATTCACGATAGATAGCAACCCGTTCTCATCGAGGAACCACTTACTTATACGCGAGGATCACCGACTTGGTATCAAATTTAAGCGGAACTTTCCTGAAACGGAATCCGCAAATCTAGATATTAATGCGGCCGATATTGCACGCGCCACTGTCTGAAATGACGTTAAACTACCACATCTTATCACCTCGTAATCGGGTTACATTGATTACAAATTGTCTATAATATTCAAAATTCAGTTAGCCTTCCACGTTCGACGACATCACGTACCCTAGCTCCTAACCATTTACGCACTCGCCGATTTTGCAGGACAGACGGAGAATGGACATCACAGTTTCAGCACCCTTAATTTTGACAGGCCCATACGGGAACCTAATTAGACAGTTTGACGCCACGCATGTTGACCTCCCTTTAGAAAGCGTAACCATAGCTGTATCGGAGACGTCCCCAGAATGGCCAGAGCAGTCAACGTGCACGCTAGACCTGGAGGCTGGAGATATAACCGAAGACCCCCTCAGTGAGGTCCCTATCGTTACGCATAAGGGCGAAACGAAAATGCTCAAAGTCAGTTCTTTGTTAGACGAAGAAACGCACAACGCAATAAAACGGGCCCTGCAAGACAACATCACTATCTTCGCATGGTCATATGAGGATATGCCTGGGTTAGATCCTAGGCTAATCCAGCATAACATTATCTTAGATCCACAGATTAAAGCAGTTGGACAAAAGGCACGCAAAATCAAACCAGAGATCGCGCTAGCAGTGCGTGATGAGATCACAAAGCTATACCAGGCTGGTTTCATCCGCACAGTCGATTACTCAGACTGGGTATCTAACATTGTGGTCGTGCCAAAGAAGACCGGGAGCATATGCATATGCATAGACTTCCGGGATTTGAACAAGGCCACAATTAAGGATAACTTCCCATTGCCGAGTATTGACCAGCTAGTAGATACAACAGCTGGGCATGCGCTTCTGTCCTTCATGGATGGCTTTTCAGGCTATAACCAGATTCGCATTAACCCAGAACACCAGCTGACAACGACGTTCATGACACCCTGGGGCACCTTTTGCTATACCATGATGCCTTTTGGTCTGAAGAACGCCGGAGCAACGTACCAGCGGGCCATGACATACATCTTCAGTGATTATCTCCTAGGAAGGCTGAATGATTACATGGATGACATAGCTGTGAAGTCTTTGAAGTCGGAAGATCATTCAGAGGACCTGGATTTAGTCCTTAAACGATGCTCAACGCACGAGCTCCGGCTTAACCCAAAGAAATGTGTATTCAGAGTCAAAATCGGATGCATGCTGGGGTTTGTGGTATCGGAAACCAGCATACAAGTTGACCCTGATAAGGTCAAAGCCATTGTCGAGTTAACACCTCCCACAGACCTCAAGCAATTACGCGGGTTGCAGGGATGCTTACAGTTTATACACCAGTTCATTTCAAGGTTGACTGACAAGTTACACCCCATGCAACACTTGCTGAAAAAGGGAGTTAATTTCGAATGGACCAATGATTGCCAACGTGCGTTTGACAGTTTAAAACAAGAACTGCAACATTTGCCAACGGTTTTCCCGCCACAAAGGGATTCGCCTTTTTTCATTTACCTTGCAACTTTGGACATAGCAATAGCAGTGTTGCTTTGTCAAAAGAGACATGATGGGTCGGAAATTCCCATCTACTACTTGAGCCACGCTCTATGTGCGTACGAGACGAGATACAACAACGTCGAGCGTAATTGCTTAGCATTAGTTTTTATGCTTAAGAAATGTAGACATTATCTTTTTCATAGTCAAGTTAACGTCATCTGTAAAAATAACATCCTTAGAGCCATTACGCACAGCTTATACGAGAGTAGTAAAATAGCTCGCTGGAAGGCTATCACTGCAGAATTCGATCTGCACTATATTGGCCAATCATCCACGAAGGGCCAAGCGATAGCTGACCAGTTAACAACTTCACCGATTAACAATCACGCAACCATAGAACCAGAGTTTCCAGACGAACATGTACATACGCTAAGCCCTGTCTTAACAGGCCTCGCAGCAACATTGTACTTCGATGGGGCTTCAACCGCCAGAGGCG
>MNCI01000852.1:720871-760444 GCA_015680685.1 Gnetum montanum
CTAAACTGGCACAGGTAAGTAGCCGTCTGCTGAGACATAAAACCAGCGCAGATTTGTCCCTGGGTCACGACATAAAACTGACTTCCACAGCACGGTCTGCTGAGACCATAAACCAGCCTTACCACCATCCGCTACGACGTAAAACTAGCGCCTCTCGGTCTGCCCAGACTTTAAACTAGGACCATGGTCTGCTGAGACTTAAAACCAGTAACGACAGTCTACCAAGAATTAAACTAGGAGGTACAGATCGCTACCATGTCAAGCGAGCATGATCATCCTCTTACAACTACACAATAGACGGGGTGGGTTACTGAAACAGTTCTAGCGTCGCCACCCCACCGGCATCCTACTGGTTTCTCGGATAAGCTAAGAGGCATCTTACTGATTCCTCGGAGATGCCGCCACCGCACCCACTGCAGTGGTGGTACCTCTGAGAGTTTAGCCTCGACAGTCGGAGCTCCGATGAAATCCTCGTCGGCAACGGGCTCGGGAATCCTCGCCAATCATCGCTATCAGACGCCGGCCTCGCAGATTCATCTGGCCGGTTCCTTATGCGACCATTTAGCTGCGCTGTGTCTAATGCCTTTTGGCGAAGATATGCAGCGCCAATCGTCAGGATTGGCGGCTCCGCCCGAGTGCTCCGGCTCCTTCTTTACAGCTCATGCGCTCTACCCCACATCAAACGGCGTTTGTTTCCAGCACCTCGCCTCTTGTTCATGAGCAATGGTGTCCTCTGTTTTCTTTTGTGGTTGCAGGTTACCTGCCTTGAAGAATCTCATTCAAAGGTGCGCCCATCTGAGCGGTAAAGTACAACAGCGTGTTGAAATGGCTGCTTAGGTTTGCCTGACCACTTAGCCCTGCATGTCTATACCTCGCACAATCCTACCCTTAACTCTTGTCTCCTTCATCCCCACCACCCAGTTTCCCATACGCAAAACCTACATACGCAAATATGCATTTGCCGCACTCACGCTAGCAGAGATATCGCAGAAAGTGATGCGCAATGCTCCTTTTTGCACGCATTCCTGCTACAGTTTGTAACAGAGAAATCTCAGATTGACGCGCTACGCTCATCTGAAAGCATTCCTGTTGATATGCATCAGCGTACATTTCTTTGCGTACGAGCATCTTTCATACCCCTACCATCATAACGCATTTTTGCATCTTCCCCGAACCTGTTTCCAGTTATATCCCTCTATCTCCCATACCTACCGGCTTTGCTCTTCCATGGTGACAGGGCAACTCTTGAGTAGCCATAGAGGCGCGCTGTTCTTGCTTCCACCGCTCCAGTGTTTCGTATTCTTTGTCGACGTCCTTCGGGCAAGCCCTCCAACCGTCCACAAAGAGGGGCCATTGAAACACCGTTAAAAATTGCGAGTCGGCCTCAGGCAAAGATTCACAATTCAAGCAAGGGCACATCTCAGCATTTCAGAGGAGGGGAAGAAGACAGAGCAACACCAGGAGGCGCGTAGCATCAAGTTCGCAACCTCCTAAACAGATCTCTAATCTTTCTATACTTCTACTGATCACACTATCACGAGACATAGCATAATGATGCTCAGCGTGATGGGTGTTTCGAGGTAGCCCAGCATCAGAAAGATAGTTGCTCCAGCACAGAGAAAAGCCTAAGCAGCGTAATATGCGATTTCCTGTGTATTTTGCTAAGTCTTTTCGTTCAAGGACAAGTTTACACTCCATTACGCATGGCAGCGTAATGAGCGTGATAAGCTCCAAGATAGTCAAAGGACAGAAAAGCACAATAGATTGACGCTTTTTCGTGCAGCGCATGGATAACTTACCTTTACGCGCGTTACGCGGCGGTGCGTATCATTGCGTATGTCATCATTAAAGCTAGGCATTGTTTACGCTTCATCACGCACAGCTGCATAGTGAGCGTAAGTCATACATTGTTTACGCTTCATCACATGCAACTGCGTAGCGAGCGTAAGTTACACATTTTTTTATGCTTTGTTACGCGCAGTTGCGTAGTGAGTGTAAAACAATTTTGAGCCGATTGCTTTTCTACATCGGATTACGCTCATGCACGCAATACAACGCGAATGAGTGTAATACAGCTTAAAAGCAACTAAGACGCTCAGTGCATGCCTGCTCTTCACGCGCACAACACGCAAACGAGCGTGTTGTGCGTAGTCACAGTCTGACTTAAAATGATCATGCCAACAGGACCCGTAATAGCCGGGACCCACGTCATCAGGGTTGCACCTTTTTCACGGAGCGTCGCGACCTATAAATACCTCAGTTGATAGAGATACAAGGGTTGGAAAAAATCAGAGAAAAGCAAGAGCATATTTCTGAGCACCAGAGCACTTAGCATTTTGGGGTAGAGATATAGAGAACAACACTTTGGCAACCGTGGACATCATCACCTTACAGCTGAAACAGAGTACAGTTCGCCTTGAGCACCGGTGACAGAAGTAATCGTTCTGCTGAAAAGACTCTATCAATCAGAAACAATTGATCGGTAGATGGCCCGCCTTGCATCTCGACTTTAGCCCACGAGGTAGATCGGACTTCTGTTTAGACCGTTTGCTTGTTGTTTGTGCTTGTTTCACATTCTGTAATCGGGGATTCCCCAGTGTAATTTCTCATACGAAATATACATTTGTAAGTTAAAGCGCAGATCTTGAAGCTACGAGATTCTCTTATGTCAACCTCCTTTCATCGTGTTTAGCATTATCACCGTTGCAATTGTTTTCCCCTTGCTTTACGGCCCCTCGAATCAGATCGCTTTCTTTTACGCGCTTTGCATTGTTTTACTGACCCGTAAGTCCCTGTCTGATCGACAAGACCGTTCAGGGCGCCACGGATTCGCTTTCTCCAGCATAGCCCTCACGTGGATCCGTGGCTAAAACTGTGTACACCGGAGATTTGATCGGTATTTTCCAGCTGCCGACGTTTTCCGTCGTTACACTAACATGCGTTAGTAGCACTGATGCCCAAACCATCGTTGAGCAAGTACACGATGGGCTATGTGGAGGACATATAGCACCTAAAGTAATGGCAACAAAGATAAGACACTTAGCCTATTATTGGCCACACATGGAGTATGACTGTCTCTCTAAGACTAAAACATGCAGTACCTGTCAAAGACATAGTAATCTAATCCATGTCCCACCAAATGAGTTGCATACAGCACAAATCACATGGCCCTTTCAAAAGTGGGGGTTGGACCTTATCGGACCAATAACACCCTTATCTTCTGCAGGGCATAGTTTCATCATAACCGCGATAGAATATTTCACGAAGTGGGTAGAAGCTATTCCCCTTCGAAAAACCACATCTAAACACATATGCAACTTCATTCTTGAGAACATTGTGACCCGTTTTGGCATCCCCATAACCATCATCACTGACAACGGGCCGCAATTCAGCAATGTCGAAACCAAAACTTTCTGCAAAAGTCTGGGGATCAAAAACTCATTTTCATCCCCTTACTACACTCAAAGCCATGGGCAAGTAGAGGCCACCAACAAAACCATCATTACTATACTTAAACATATGCTTACCCATAGCAAGAAAAGATGGCATGAATAGCTAGTATACGCATTGTGGGCATATCGTACTACACATCGAACTTCAACAGGTAAAATGCCATATAGTCTTGTTTATGGTTCAGAAGCTATTTTACCTCTGGAATTATAGGTACCATATTTAAGGATCACACTTTCTGGACTCCTCGACGAAGGGCAAAATAATGACCTGTGCATCATTGACCTGGACTCAATGGAGGAGGAACGCATACGTGCACTTGATCAGATTGAATGGTACCAAAAACAACAACGACGATGCCATCAACCTAATATTCATAAGCACCCTATCAAAGAAGATGACCTTGTACTCAAAGCCGTTTGGGAACACCCGGAAAAATTCTCAGCCAACTGGGAAGGGCCCTACTTGGTCACCAAAGAATACAACAATGGAGCATTCAAGTTAGCTGATATGGAAGGGCACGAGCTTGTAAATCTGATCAATCACTTGTTCTTGAAACCATTCCACATTTGATTACAGGCTCAGGTACATAAGAGTCCTGGCATCATGACTATAAACTGATACCACAGCTCGTCTTGGAATCATGACGATAAACTGATACCATAGAAGAGTCTTGGCATCACAACTATAAACTGATACCACAGCTCATCCTGGAATCATGACGGTAAAATGATACCATAGAACAGTCCTAGCATCATGACTATAAATTGATATCACAGCTCATCCTAGAATCATGATAGTAAACTGATACCATAGAACAGTTCTAGAATCATGACTTAAAACTAATACCACAGCTAGTCCTGGCACCATGATGATAAACTGATACCACATAGTGTCTGTAATGACAATAAACTAGCACCCGTTTGGTATGACAGTAAACTGCCACAGTCCCACTTGCCGGAGTCCGCTAAGACTATAAACTGGTTTGCCACTTCACGGTCTGCCAAGACTAGAAACTGGCAATGTACCATCCGCCACGACGCTAAATGGGTAATGTCCAACGAGTTATGACATAAAACTAACCCATGATAGTACGCTAAGACTATAAACTAGCAATTTTATCTCTGGTTCCTCAATCTGTGGTTGCATTCAAACTTCATCAGAACCGCTGCATCACTCGCCAATCGGCCGATCCTAACGCCATCGCTGTTATTCATATACGATGCCTAAAATCTCATCCAGTGCCTTTGTTTCATTAGTAGCTATTTAATTCTAAGCTCACTTACTCGCTCATGGTTTTCATGTCTTCTTGGAGTTTTGTTTGCAGGATGACACTCAGAGCTGTTCGCACAAGAATGCACTTCATCATAAGCAGCAAGGTGAGATGTTGTTCACAGCACACGTGACAAGACCAATCAAGTCATTCACTAGTACATCCCCCATTTCATATCCCACCTATCCCTCAACACCTTATACTTGGTTACATCCCAAACACATTCGGTACAGCCCAAAAATCGAACATACCATTGCATATCGTGCGACTCCTAAGCGGTTGCAACCCAAAACATGGCACTTGAGCTTGAGTACAAGATCAAAACAAAGCATTTTCTTCAAAAAAAAAATGTCGTCCCTTCCCACATAAAACACAAGATGGGACGGTAGTTGCCTCAAAAGCAAACGCTCATGTTTAAAACAATTGAGAAACATCCCATTTCATGGCTTTGGCTCTCTACCAACAGGCTCCCCCTAGAACACTAAACAAGGGCCTTATTCCTCCAAATAATGCAACGCATCACTACATGGCTTTAGTTTTTCCAACAAGTCCTCTTGGACATTGACCAAGAGTCTTGTTTTGCCAAAGGACGCACATCTCATGTTTGATTCCGAGTCTGCTAGACAATGGTTGTTGACAAGGATCAACATGATATACACAAGAGAATCTCCTTTACCATGCACAATCCCTTGGTCAATTCTCAATCCCCACAATCTCCATGTCCCTATCCAGCTACAAATTTTACTTCCCCAATCCTAGATACTGCTGAACATGGCATGATGATGTCTAGCAAAGATGCCAACGGACAACGTTCCTACCAAGCTGATTGTGGTATTTTTTACTTCTTTGTCGACGCTTCTCAGGTCGATTCCTCCAAGCATCAACAAAGAGGGGCCAATGAAACACCACAAAATTTCGAGCTTAGTACTTCCCCAACAAGAATCGAGCTAAGTCATGATGTTCCCCAGCATGGCTAAAGCTTGAGGGCCCCACAGACAATTTCAAGCGAAGTCAAACTCAACAAGGAGAAGTTCCCTAGGACCCACTGATGACCACGACAACATCTGCTATCAAACATGGTAACTTTGGAGCTCAAAGTACATAGTTTACACTAAGTATGCATTCTCAGCGTATACGTCCAATGTATATGCCTAGCATATATGCCTGACATTCTCAGTGTATATGCCCAGCGTATACGCCTGACATTCTCAGCGTATACGCCCAGCGTACACATCCACAGCATATACGCCCAGTGTACACGCCTCACAAGTACTCTCAGCCTATACGACTGATGTATACGCCCGACATGCGATCCCCGAAGATGGCATGGAAACAGCACTGCAGAGCAAGACTTGGCATAGAGCATCAACTCACATGGGCAGAACAATCATTAGATGTCGACATCATGCATCCTAGAGTCTATACGCTAAGCATGCACATTCAGCGTATACGCCCAGCACATCTATCATATACGTCCTGCATGTCCAGCGTATATGCCTAGAGTCTACACCCACCAGATATAGCATATACGCCCAGCATATACGCTCAGTAGATGCAGCATGTTGTATACTTGTAAAATTTTGTTTTTTTACACCCGGTCAACACGCCACGTGTCACCCAACCTGATTCTAACATCTAAACCTGTATAAAAACCCCAATTTTTCATTAGATCATGGTTGGGAAATTTGAGCAAACCAGAGAGAAAAATAGAGACACTAAGAACCAAAGCAGAGAACCTTGTACGTCGGACCTCAACCCTGTACGCTGAGCATATAGCCTCTACGCTGTGCCTGCAGTTTGAACCAACACACAGTCATCTCTACATCTACCGGGGCTATTCGTCTGCCTTGTGTGAAAGCCACAACTACGTTAGACCGGTGCATTGTAACTCTCACTTTGCAATAATATTGCTGCATTTTCTTCCTAGAATTTGTTATAGTTTTTTCATTAATTTTTGCATGTTTACTGTTTACGCCCTCATATGTTTATGCTCTTTTTACACTAGTTATGTTGTTTACGCTTCGTTTTATGTTTGTTACGCCGTTCACATATAACCCAGCGTATAGCACCTCGGTGAACATTTGGGGAAATCCTTGCTTGATTCGCGGACCACTCAAGGTACTCTACCTTCGTTAATTCCAACTTGCCCTCAAGCGAAGGTAGGGTCTTTTGTGCATGTCCGGTGATCCCTCGGTTTCTGTTTCCTTCCAGCTGAAGACCGACGATTTCGGACGGTACATAAAGCATAGCCAACATAGCATGCAACACAACTAGATTTGCTAAACAACAGTTGCAAAAGTTTTTTAAATGTCTTATTGTGCTCACATCCCTCTTGCTACACTCTTTAGTGTAGCAAGTGTAGAAACATTTTCATGGCCATTCTTCACTATTGTCAAGCTAGAAGTTGCCAAGCTAGCTTAGCATGAAAGAAGCATTTGTTAGATCTAAGTCTTGAAGCTACTCGTTCTACTACACTCTTGAGCAAGAATAAGGATTGCATTTTTTTTCCAGATTTTTCTAAGTATTTGTGCTATGCTCTATCCCATCCTACTATGCTCTCTAGCATAGCAAGTGTAATAGCATTAGACTTTAGTTTTTGCAAGAATTACCTAAGTGCTATGTTATGCTCCAGAGCGTAGCTAGCATAGCAATAAGAAAATAACTTCATAAGCTTTCAAAGCTCAACATAGGCCTTCATTCTAGCTCCATCACTCCTCTAGCAAGTAGGATCAGCAACTTGCACTCTTTTTGTACCTCCTCCTCTATGTCCCAAAATTCTACCTACACTCGGTCCCATTCGAAATAGGGAAGAATGTAGTCCTAGAGTGTAGCCTTCAAATTGTATTATTTTGCACTATTTGCAGGTACATTGCAATCTTGGTACATACAGTCTTAGTAGCGTAAATAGTTTGGCAGTCTCTCAGGGTCTAGTGGAGCATACCAGGGCTTAGCACTAGTTGTCCCACTAGGGCAGCGTAGCACTGCTTACCCATTTGCCAATTGACACTCAATCCACATTTCGTGCTAACCCTAAGCCTAAAAATACCCTCACATTCCATATTGTAGGGGTTGGAATTTTATTCTATTGGTGCGCATTTGAAGCATTTGGCTAGCAAATCCAAGTAGTAGTTAGCATCTGAGAGCACCACTTGGCACTTGAAGCACCTTGAGCACCTCATACATCAGAGTGTATTAGCATCTTGGAAATCCCTTTGTGTTCCACTTGATACCATAGTGCACTACAAGCCCACAAGACACTACAACAACCAATCTAGTAGGCACAGACCTTGTAGTGAATGTGAGTCTTCACCCTAGGACATCTCAAAGACTGTGGCTATACTACTACTATGCCTATTGATGAGTGGCGAGGTACCCCTACACTCAACCATACAAATATGAGCGTAGCACGTGCGATCTAGTCAAACTCCACAGACTAAGTGCCTACATGCCTCATGGAACACTTAAGGTTAATTATTCATTATCTTCCCAGACTTACTTGTATTTGTCACGGTGTATGATTAAGTAAGTCCGAGGTATATGATTTTTATAGCTTTTCTGTTTTATCTCCTATGCTTTTCTATTGAAGAGACTAATTGACTAACTTTAACTAATTAACTAAGTCTGAATGAACCTAGCATCAACATTTGTTTCCACTTACCGTTCACACCCTGAACCGATGCAACCATGGTTACCAAACGCTAGTCGTTGCTCGGATCACCACGCGCAACGTGCATGCTCGAAGAGGTCGTACTGAGGCACTTAACTAGGAGAGAAGGGTTGAGAGATATTTAATCACTAATAAAGAATTTAAATGAAAAGAAGTAAATAACAATAAATAAAATCCTAATTATCCTATTCGATGCACTACAAGGTTTATCCAAGAAGTTCATCTTTATTACCATACACAAACTTGTGTTCAGGTACAATGTCTGCTCGAATAAAGATTCGTTCACTTTGGAGTTCCTACTGCAGCCACATGGAAAATATTCTATCTCTGGAGAGATCAAACTGCCAGAGTCTCCCTATGGTCTAGACCTAGAATGGAAAACAAGGGAGAGCCACCTCTTTTTTATAGACTTGGCGGCGCACCGCGATATCGCGTACGCGATATTGCGGGGGACGACGTGATATCACGGCCTATGCGATATCACATCCCATCATACCCCCATGACTGAATGAAAACTCATCCTTGAGTTCCTTACAAAATATTGGGATGGTATGGGATTATTGACTGAATGGAACTAATGGGATGACATGTGAATGGATCATCATTACAAGAAAAAACTGGTGTTCATGACAACAAAAGTGAACACCTTATTAAAATTGACATCAAGCCTTATTTGGCAGCTGAGAGAAAAGAGAGAAAAGAGAAGAAGTCTTGCTGCTACCAATGCCAAGATTGCGTCTTTCATTGTCCATCCATAAGCATGCCATTGATCTTTCTGCTTGCATAGCTGCTCCCAGCACCATTCCATTCCATGTGTTCCTTCTAGATCCAATCCATTGTTGCATGATTGCCATCTGCACACACAACATAATCTTATATTAGCAAGGGTAAATGAATTTCAATGTAGTTAATACCTTGCTTTGGTGTGGCTAGGTTCTGGTATGGCTGATTGTAGATCTGGAGATATGATATTAGTGAGTACCGAAGGTGTAGGTATTAGGAGAAAATAAAAGAAATTGGGCCTTATACCCCCATGACTAATCACAAACCTTGAGTAGCGATAGAATGGATTAAGAAAAAAGAATAAGAAAGATGAACAAAAAGAGACAACTATAACGTCAATGAAATGGATGTTAAGATAGAAATGAACAAAATAAAATAGATTGCAAAAATGTTAAGGGAAAGAATTTAACTGATGCACCAAAGAGGAATGTCAGTGGTTCCTCCCAAAAGCAGGCTCATGCCCTTAATGCCCTAACAAACCCATATTCAAAGAGTCCATAGGCTCAAGGAATGTTATTTGGAACAAGAGTTAAAGTCTTAACCACAAGAATTTACCAAAAAGAAAACAATGTTTCAACCAAAATATACACTAATGATACAACCGACAATGAGGTGAATAATGGAAAGAAGGATGGAGAGAAGAGAATGGAATGGAATCCCAAGAACAAGGTGGTGTACAACCCCTTTTGTAGTTCATGGTTAATGTGACTTAGTAGCTCCCATTCCAAATCTAGCCTCAAACAAACCACTTCCAGTAACTTCGCATTAATACATTTGGCCAATCCATCCTCTTGAAGTAACAAGAATGTCTTCTCCAAGAGCCACCACCATTCCAACAAAACAAGGAGGAGAGAATGGGAAGCAAGAAGGGCCTTAGTTAGAGGGAACATGTTTATTTTAGTTCTATAACCAATGCTTGTAGCCCAAATGATTATTCCATCTAAAGGGTGTGCTTTAAATTCTCACAATTTTTTTTTTTGTGTTTTATGTATGTATGCGTGAGAACCACACCATGCAGAGACTTTTGTTATTTTTATTTGCTCAACTTCCCGATGATTGGGTAACGTCAAAATGGTAAGAAAACTCAAGAAGAAAACATCCAAGCACCCAAGAGAATGGCCAACACAAATGCACCAAGTTCCCTTGAACTCACACCCTTTTCAATCCTTGAGTCCTTCCTTATTTTGAGAAATGGCTAGTCATCAATTCGTTAAAGTTCTTATTAGAAAGGGACTGTACATTTCCAAGCCGAGAGAGACCATAGAAAGTGTTTATGAATGGATGAAGTGAACTCATTGCCTACTATATCAAAACAAACATACATTAGTATCAACATCATGACTTAAAGGTAAAAACCAAACATTAGCAATCACTATAAAAATAGTTCATACCATGAAGGAGAACACTTATTAGGTGACAAACTTACAGGGTGGATAACACACACACACACACACACACAAAATAAAAAAGTATAAATGATGTTGTAAAACAAAAATAAGAAAAGTTAAAGAAATTTGTAAAACAAAAATGTGCAAAACAAAAACGTGTAAGAAAAAAATGTGTAAAACAAAAACGTGTCAAAAAAATGTGTAAAAAAAATGTGTAAGACAAAAACTTAAAAAGAACTGAGGGCCCCAAATGATTAGCATAGGTGGCCGTCTCCCCCATTAATGAATGGAAAGGGAGAGATTCAAAATAATGAGCACCTATTTGAATTTCGTAGAAGTGCCCAACTTCTCCCCATTGATGTTCTTAGATTAAGGGGTGGAAGTTGGCGATGCTCATATTCCAATGTATCTATGCCTTCGTTGTTGGCATGGGTTGTTTCCTCAGTTCGTTCCATGCATGTTTGTCAGTTGCTCTTTCAAGTAGCTATCAACCACGAGGTGTCTACTCCTTGTTGTGTGGTTGCTACATACATGAATCTTTGTCTCATAGTTTCAAGGGCATACCTGTTGCATGGAGGAGATGCTGTGCATTCCTCCATGTCATCACCCGATGAATCACTGTATGTGATGCATGGAACTTTCTTCTTCTCAATCTTTTCATAAATTTTTACCTTAGATATTTCCAAGGAAAGATCACAGATCCCTAGGAATGCATCTACTATACTTAGCCATTTCCTTCCCATTATAATTAGGAAGTCCCCTACGTTGTTGTTGACTTCAATCACTAGGAAGTCAGCTGGGTAAGACCAATCACACATAGTGGTAATGATGTCCTCCACCAATCCCAAGGGAATAGTGATGGACTGGTCTGCCATCTTTAGTTGAATGTTGCTCTTCTTAAGTTGGGGCAGGTTCTAGGCTTGATACATTTCTCATGATATTAAGTTGACTCTGGAACCTGAGTTAAGAAGAGCCTTATGTGGTTCATTCTCGGTGACTTGGAGGTAGATTAAGGGACTTCCAGGGTTAGATAGTTTCTTGGAAAGATGGCCTACCTTGTTCTAGTTGGTTACAATATGTGTTAACATAACCATATGCGTTGAGCTTTGATTTTGGTTTGAAGGGAGCTCTGAAGCCTTGTATGTTGGAGGAGTGATCACAAACTCAACCGCTTGTTGTTGTGAGAGCTTGTTTGGGCTTTTGTTTCTAAAGAAAGGTCTTCTCTTTTTACGATTTTCAAAACTAGTAGCGGGTCGAATGTTTACAGCTCTCATAGCATTGCCTTGCTACGGTTGAGTAGGGAGTTTCCCTTGCATTGTTGGAGTAGGAGGTGTTATGGGAACTATCGGTGGAAGAGGTGTAGATGGATTAGGAAGATGGTATGGATATGGAGCATCTCCCGAAGGAGAAGGAGTCCTTCTAAAGTACTCTTGAACTGGGTAGTAACATTGGGGAGTTGTGGGACCCATGGAGTCACTTGGAGAAATTGGCTGCTACACGTAGTATCCATATGGGTTTGGCTCTCGGTAAGGGTACTGTTGTTTAGGTGGTGGCATCCCCCATGACTGTGGGTATTGCCACTACTGATGTTGTCCAATGGGTTGTGGTGGAGTTCCACTTGGATAGTACATTAACGGTTGGTGGAATTGCCTTGGGTTACCTTGAGGATAAGGTAACCTCTAGGGTGTTTATCATCTGTTGAGTCTCCGGTTGAGTGCATACACCCCAGAGTCTTGTAGATGTGAGATGATTGGACAACATCCCTTAGGATGGTAATAGTGGTAGATCTCACATCCACTATCATCGTCCATGTCTACGTCCACAACCTCATTAGAGATAGTTATTTTACCCTTACCCTTGTCATGTGTAGGGCCTGAATCTCTCCAATTTTTCTTGTCCTTGTCATTACTTCGTTCCTCCTTAGACTCTTCTACAATATTTACGAAAGTTTCAATTTTACTGTCTAAGAAGCTCCATACTTCATCTACCTTAGTCGATACTTCCGTTGTTAGCTTTTGGAGTGGCAAGGTTTTTCTATTCACCAACTCTTCGAGTGGTAACTCATCCTCTTCATCACAAAATCTCACTCCCTTCTTTCAAAGAGAGGGATCATTGTTATATTCTTCCACACTCTCTCTTTTTGGTAGCTCCCCCTCTTCTTTGGCTACTTGCTCCAACAGTCTATGAATTTCATCGGATCTAAGTTTTGATAGTCTCCCTTGGGCATAAGTCCCAAGGGTTCTCCTAGTTTCATACCTTAGCCAATCTACGAGATGGCATAGTTGATCCCACTGTGCGTACCCATGGCCTGGGCAATGATGTAACAATGCGTAGTAGCGGCCCATGGAAGCATCCAAGGGTTCATGAGTACCTTGCTTCCATCCTTGGATCTACTTACGTAAATTAGACACTATGGAGTATGTCTGATATTTATCGTTGAAGAGTTCTAATATCATACTCCACCTCATAATGGTTTCCAGCTCTAAGGACCGGTACCAACTCTCTGCTTCCTTGATAAGTGTCCTAGGAAACAACTTTAGTTTTTGCCACTCATTTTCTATGTTTTGCAAGGTGCAGGCATCGTGGAATGCCTGTAAATGATTTTGCGGATCCGCATTGTATCCCCCTTCGAAGCGTGAGATATTGTTCATGTCTAAGCACTTGATCTAACTATCTTTTAAATGCCTTGTCGGGATTCTCATTGCCTCCATTTTATTGAGCATGCTTCAGGTGGCAAGTAGGGGTTCATCATGATTATCTCTTTCATGATGTCTATGATGTCTCCGTTGTTTCCTACTTTCCCTTCGTTCATGCCTATACTCTCTAGACTACCCTTATCCTTTCTCTCGACTCTCTCATTGAGGTCTCTCATTTTTCTTACCTTTATCCTCTCTGTTGTGTTCCTTATGATTGTGCCTAGATGTGGAAGGAGAGGGCAAGTGATGTGATAAAGGAGAAGAAGAAGGAGAACCATCGCCATGAAGATGTTTCTTACCCTCTCTTCTGTGGCTTTGGCCCCTATCGTGATGACGATCTGAGTGCCCATCCTTGTCATTTATTGTTGTTCCCTCAGTGAACAGTTGGTGTTCACAAGAATCAAAACCAGGGTTATGTATCGTGGAGCATAGGTTCTGATACCTCACCTCCTCACTTCCATTAGAAGGGGGAACATCTTTCGATAGAGAACCCGTTATAAGTGGTTCACCATCTCCCATTTCACTTAGGATGTGCGGGACCTCTTTGCCCTTCAATAGTGTATGTTGGCTCTCTTGCCTTGAGTCCCTAATACATTATAAAGCTATGAGATGGTAATCCCTCATGTCAAAATATGTCGCAACGTATTCAACATAGAGCTGAGTCATGCCGATCTGTGCCAAGGCATGGAGGAGCATGTTGGGGATTGCACAATCCAAAGGTAACACTATGTTACCTTGCAAGTCTTTCCAGCACATATGTTCATCTTGATGGAAGATAAAAGTAAAATTCAGAATATACTCATCGGGATGAGTATATTCCACCCTATATTACTGAGGAACTAGTAGATTTAGGTTATATGTTTTTGATTGCCGACTATTCTTAGTATGATCCCTAGGTGGTGTGTTGCTCTTGTGAGAAGAAGAAGAAGACATTATGTCTTATCGGTGTGCTGATTAACCATTATAAAATTTTTTTTGATTAACCCTAAGGTTTTTTTAAGCTCCCAACAATGTGAGTAATTTCCTATGTTCTACTTAGCACACAAACACTTAGTCCCTGACAACGGTGCCAATGATGAGTGGCGAGGTACCCCTACACTCACCCATACAAATACAAGCATAGCACGCATGATCTGGTCGAACTTCGTAGACTAAGTGCCTACATGCCTCATGGAACACTTAAGGTTAATTATTCGTTGTCTTCCCAGACTTACTTGTAGTTTTCACGGTGTATGGTTAAGTAAGTCCGAGGTATATGATTTTTATAGCTTTTCTATTTTATCTCCTATGTAAGTGAGGTGAAGGGTTGAAGAGACTAATTGACTAACTTTAACTAATTAACTAAGTTTGAATTAACCTAGCATTAGCATCCATTCCCACTTACCATTCACACCTTGAACCAATGCAACCGTGGTTACCAAACCCTAGTCATTGCTAGGATCACCACGTGTAATGCACGTGCTTGAAGCGGTTGTACTGAGGCACTTAACTATGAGAGAAGGGTTGAGAGAGATTTAATCACTAATAAAGCATTTAAATGGAAAGCAATAAATAACAATAAATAAAATCCTAATTAGCCTATTCGATGCATTGAAAAGTTTATCCAAGAAGTTTGTCTTTATTTCCATACACAAACTTGTGTTTAGGTACAATGTCTGCTTGAATAAAGATCCGTTCACTTTGGAGTTCCTATTGCGGGCACATGGAAAATATTCTATCTCTAGAGAGATCAAACTGCTAGAGTTTCCCTATGGTCTAGGCCTAGAATGGAAAAAAAGGGAGAGCCACCTCTTATTTATAGACTTGGCGATGCACTGCGATATCGCATCCCATCACCTATCTATACCACTGCGTACCTTGATAAAGCTCATTTGTAATTGCTACACTCCTCTTCTATGATGGTATCATCCTTACTTTCTCCCAAAATCCTTTTCATTTTAAGCATTTTATCCATTGCATTTTAAGCATTTTATTTTACATTCAACACTGAACTTGCACTTTTTCATTATTGTACACACTTTTTTGCATAATTGCACTACCATTCTTGTGCCACAAGACCCCACTATGCTTAGGCTTTATTGGCCTTAGTAATGCTGAGAACACCATTAGCACTTGCATTTTTGGCTAGCCACACCACCCCCCAGTTGTGCTTGATACCTTGATTATAGCTAATGAAGTTCCTATTCAATCAACAAGACTATTTAGAATGCTTTGCCTCCATTTCCTAGTAAAGGCCCTTACATAGAGGTGGGGTTGCGGTTGTGCACTCACAAACCCCTCAACATTCCAACCATTGACATTTTTGGCCATCACATTTTTTGGCACTAGAAAGAGGGCCTCACCATTTCCTTTTTCATTTAGTGGTAGTCCCATGTGCTCTCTACACTTTTGTTACTAGCTTTGAACTAGCATAGACATCACACCCTTACAATTATCTACGATTTGGTTGGTGTAGATTGGTCCCAATTGTTGGTTCCCCTAGAACCTTGTAGGATAGAAGCCCAAGTGTATCTCTTGTGCTTGGGTCCTAAACTCTATGTGTTAGAAAGAGTGTAGCTTGCCTCTGGCATAGGAGCATAGAAAGCTATAGCGTAGCACTAGAGTTAGATACTTTTTCTAGTAGCACTTTCATACTTAGCTATCATTTTAGCATTTCTATGCTTAGCCATTTTTAATAATTTTTATACTTAACCACTTCTTTTCTAGCATTGCACCTTTTTTGTATTTTTTTACAACAACATGAATCCTAAAGAGCCTTCAACCTTTTCCTTAGGTGTAATCATTATTTGACCTATCCAACAAGAATTCATAATCAACATCCCTGGAACTAGGGGGTCCATCTTCATGGGAAGGCAATCATTCAGGCTCCATAACTAGTCTCCCAAGCACATGGTGCTCAATAAATATAAATAAAACTTCCTTTGTATGAAGCTCTAAGAAATCATTCCCTTAGATCACCAAGAGTTAGAAGAAAAGCAAGGTTATGAGCTCATACATCAGAATGGGAGGGAGTAATTCCTTGCCCCTAGCAATCTCATCCCCCTCATCGAGACCTTGTAGCAGATACTCAACCAACTTATTTGACTGAGCAGGTCAAATGAGCATGATGCAACAACCAACTAGGAGGAGCCCCTATAGAATGAACATGAGGAATTCAAGGCTCACTCAAAAAATGAGAATCCCTTTTATGTCTCTTTCCTATCACCTACCTCTAATGTTGCTCCTTCGTAGTCTTAGCCATTTGCCTTCTTTAAGGTAGCAACATCTTCCCTATCATCACCTAGACCAATGCCCATTTTGGCAATCCATCAAGTGCATACACATTAGGGTGCAAGACCATTTGTTACCCCATCCTTTGTGGTTTCAGCATAGTCTATGTGATCCTCTATGCCAACATCTATGATGCCAACTTAGCCCTATGTGTACATGATGCCAACGTCCTAGCCTCATGTGGGATAGGCATCATATGTCCCACCTATCTCTATGGCATCCCCTATGATAGCCCAAGCCACAATTACATGGTGGGGCCTTGCTTGGATGCCCTAGGTGCAACACACACAACAGCAACATGCGCAAGAGCCTTTACAATAGTACACTCAACAAGCATCCTATGTGGTTGCATAGCCTATGGTAGGGCCATGAACCATGCCAATAGCACAACAGGTTGCACAACCAATGTAACCGACTGCACCCACACTAAGCCTGGATCAAGCATTTCAACTCATTTGGACACTCACTGAAGAGGTTAAATGGCTTAAGGCCATCTCTTCTAACATGGTCCATGTAATGAACTTTTACCAGGATGGCCCCATTAGTCCTGTTGTTCCATCACTAACCTTACCTTCTAGTGTTTATCTTCCCTAGTTCACCAAATACGATAGTGAAGGGCACCCCCATGCCCATCTAATGACATTTTGGTTTAAGTGCCTTTTGTTGCAAGCATGGCCACATGCAATCATTCATGTGTTTGCCATATCCCTAACTAGCAAGGTGCTAGACTGGTACCACATGCTCCCCAGGGCCTCCATATCTTCGTTGAAGGATTTTATTAACCAATTTTTCACTTGCTTTAAGTACAACTTGAAGCCTATGATGATCCAACTCATGCATATCAAGAAAGGCCACTTAGAGCCTGTTCAAAAGTTCATCCAACAATAGAGTGCTACACTTAAACAAAATCTATGAGCCTATCATTGAAATTCACCTAGTAGCCATTTTCAAAGGTGCAATAAATGAATTCATTAAGTTAAAGATGTACTATCTTGCCTCACACTCCTGAAGCCAAGCATTTTCTCAAACAAAGAGCATTCAGGATGCAGCAGAAGCCAGTAAGGATCCAACCTATGTGGCCTACAAGAATGCACATGCAAAAAAAGACAAGGATAAGGGAAAGGCAACAACAACCATTGTAGCTATGGCCAATGAGACTAAGTTGAACAATGCCAAACCAACAACCAAGGGAACCAAGGCCTTGGCAAACAATAAGGCAACTAGGTCTAGCACTGCGGTGACTAACCAACTTGCATCATTGGTGGCTATAGGACGAGCTATTCCAAGGTCAAAATTTGAGCATAAGGACCACTAAAAGTATAAAATGTTGCCCATTAAACCATTGGAATTGTTGGGTCAACTACTTAGTGTTGGGTGCATCTAGTACAAGAAAATGTTTAAATATTCTTGCAAGCATCATGATCACTACTGTGAGCTCCTCAGAAACCCATTAGTAGCTACATCAGATGAGCCTTCAGTCCCAAAACACTTCAAGTTGGATTAATTTTGTTATTATCATCAATTTCCTAGCCATGACACAAACTTCTACATAACCTTACAGGATAACATACAACAAATGATTGACCAAGGCCAACTAGTTCTTGATTCAACCAACCTAGTTCAATTGGAAAATCAATCAATGAAGGTCCACAAAGACCATTTCAATGCAAGTGGCATAGGCTATGTCATCAATGCCATCAATATTGATGATGACATAGGATTGAGATGAGAGCCATTTGTGGTTTGTGTATCCTCTGACAACATCAAGGCCTCTTTGAAATCAACCAATCTAAGGACCCCTTTTGTCATCAGAGCACCACCTCGGGCACCCATGACACCCTTTGTGATTAGGGACCCATAGCATGTTGTAGTGACTATAACCCAGACACCCTTTTTTGTTAGGATGTCACAATGTACAAACCCCTCATTGAGTCTAGTGGTGGGGACTACAACAAGGCTTGCTTGCCCAAGGCCTCATTCCACATATAATGCCAAGTAGTTGAGGTGGTAGCCTAAGAGGCCAAATGAATGCCTCATTGATTGAATGATAAGGGAACATATGGCATTAGGTCCACCTAAGTCCATCCCCTTTTCTATTATTCCTATGGCCACATCAGCTAAAGTTGCTACAATAAGCAATAAACAATTGAGCATTGAGGCTCACAGGCAAGCAAAGCAAAACAAGCCCAAATCTCTTCCCCAAGAGATATACCTTTTCGGTCACATGGAGGAGATGAAGGTTAAAAAGGCAACTAATGGTAGTAAGGACTTTATAGATGCACTGGCACAAGTCAAGTAGGATCCTAAAAAAAAAAAAGAATACAACCTTGAGCTTGTACAACTTTGTGATGACCTCCTTCGCTTATCATGAATTACTAGTTCACATGTTGACCTTCATTCTTATCAAGGAGGACATCCCAATGGATGAAAAAGCCATCCACATTGTGATGCTTCCTCCTTTTCCTTAGGAATCAAGTCTAATGCCTCTAGCATTTTTTGATGACGTAATCAAGATAGACCCTAAAAAGGGTGAAGTCACCATTGCACCAATGTTTATAACCATCCATATAGGACAATGCAAAATTTGCAGGGTACATGTTGATGATAGGATGATGACCAACATCATCCCATTTCCAATCATTGAAAAACTTAAATATAGCCAACCAGATCTAGGCCACAAAAATAACATGCCTGAAGTCCTTTAACGGGTCATGCATTGTCATGAGGGGAATAGTCACAATAGGCTTTGTGGTAGGGGAGTGATTCCCCACCACGGATAAATTCATTATCATCAAGAAGATGCTTGGGTTAAACCTAATTTTGGAGTGGCCTTTTCTAGCCCAATTGTGGGCCATCTCCTCACCCATTCATCAAGAGATCAAATTTTTGTACAAAGGTGGAAAAGTGATCATACACGGTGACCACTCGGTCCCTCCAACCATCAACAACGTTGATGCAAACCAAGGGTCGGAGATAGAGTTCCCTGATGATACATTGCCTATGGAGGACAAGAGTCAAATTATCTAGTAGACCCACCTAAAAAGCCAAAAGAGGCTGATACCCTCTCAAGGAAGCTTTATGAGTAGAATTTCCCTTTAGCATCAACAATGAAGGTATAGGTGAATACCGCCTCATGCTACCTAGGCCCTATGCATCCCCTAACCCACATCAGGTTAGAAGTGGCTACATGGCTAAGGTACTCCCTTAGCATAACACATGTTAGGTGCTTACTCACCCTTAATTTTTTGCATGCTCCATTAGCCCTGTTAGCCTTTTACTTGCATAGTTACGTTCTACATGGTCACTCATATTTTGTATTATTTTCTTTGTTATGCATTTACCTCTTTTGCTTATGCATGTTCATTTAGTCTTTTATTCATTAACAAAATATTAAAAACACATAAAAATTATAAAATTAAAATTGCAAAAGAAGGGGGAGCAAAAAGGCCTTAAACTAGCACGTGGCTCAAGAAGGCCTTAAACTAACATGTGGCCTAAAAAGGCCCTAAACTAGCCCATGGGCCATAAAGGTCTTAAACTAGTGCATGGCCCGGCATGGCCTAAAATTGGAAACATCTTTCTTTCACTACACGACCTTCCATGGCCTTAAACTGGTAACCTATATAGCATTGCCATGGCCAAAAAATGCCCGAAACTAGCATATGATCCACCATGGCCTAAAACTGGCAACTTGTCTAGCATCATCATGGTTCAAAAAGGCCCTAAACTAGCGTATGGATAGCCATGGCCTAAAATTGGCACCTCGTGGCCCACCATGGCCCAAACTAGCAACTATTTCCTTTTATTTATGGCCTGAAATTGCCTTAAACCAACAATCTCCATGGACCAAAATGGCCTTAAACTAGCATGGGGCCTATAAGAAGCCTAATCACATCAATTATTGCATTATCTGCATTAAAACGTTAGCAAAATAACATGAATTTTCACACATAATTATCATAGAAAGAAACCTAAATTTTATTATATCTCTATCAACAAGAATACATAGCATGACCATGCAACAAAAATGGTCAATGTGCAAAATTTCCCAATAGTATGGCTACATCAGATTAGCTTAGCTAGTGGTGTCTAGTAGGGATTGAGATTCCTCCTTCCCCTCCTTTGTTGCTCCTCTAGGGCCTATGCTATCACCTAGTACCTATCTCAAAACAACACAAAACAACCAATTAATCAACAAGTGAAAAACTACAATACAAAATTAATGTGTAAAGCTAACACATAAAAAACCATAAAATGAAAAAGAAAACTAACTTGAGAGGGTCTTGCATCAAACTTTGGAGGCAATCTATGAAGGCCCTCCTCCAAGCGTCAAAGGATCTCAACCTCTGATAATCGCATCCAGTCCTCATGGCCAAAGTCAACACCCACAAGGATCTTGTCCTCATCCATAGTGGTACATGTAGGAGGTTGCATAGAAGAGATGGCTGTAGAATTCTCCCTTGAGGGTAACCACCATGTGCTAGGTGAACAACTTGAAGGCCTAACTCCTACCAATCACCTTAACAAACATCTCAAGGTGACAAGCCTTCATAGACTCATCCTTGAGTTTCTATAAGTAGGCATCCTACTCCTACTTGTAGTGGTGCTTATGGTCCTTCTATGTATGCCTCCATTTGCACACCTTGGTGCTAAAGCTCTTCCACTCCTCATTCCTCTAAGAGAGTAGATCCATCTGCAACCTCTACTTAACGATCTCTCAGGTAGCTTTATTTTTACCATGGATTGTCAACCAGCACCCAGCGTAATCTATCTCTAATGTCTACAAGGCACAATCCTTTTGTGCCTGAGCTGACAAGAAATCATAACAAGACTAGAGGTCCTCATTCTTTGTGGTTAGGCTCACCATTTCCTCCTAAAGCTCATGCACATATTTCCATAGGTGCTCATTTGAGTACCTATAGGTCCACAATGCTTTCACACTAGAAATCATGCACTTGCTCATCACCTCATACACATGATGAGGTACCTACTCCACCTTAGGGGGATAATCAAGGATGGCATCCATGTGAGCTACCCGATCTGGATCCTAGCGAAGCTTAGAGGCTATTGGCATACAATGAACAAACCAATATTAGTAATAGACTAAGCCATAGAATTAGAAAAATAGTTTAAGCAAAATGACATGCATACTAAGTTTGGGATTTGCCTACTATATGTGATCCACCATGTCCTCCATGATGCCTTTCATGAAGGCAAATTTATTTGGTGTCTTTTCCCATGGCTTCATGTGATGGGTAGGCACTGGTGGTGGATCATTGGTAGGAAGGTTTGAGACTACAATACAAACAAAATGCAACACTTAGTAATAACTAAGTAGTTAAAGTTTTAAGATTAAAAGCTAAAAGTATATGATAACACAAAGTGTTTACCAAGCAAGCCCTTAGATGTCAATGCAGGTGGATCTCCTAGTTGCACATTGTTAAAGAGTTTGGCAAAGTCACCCTTAGGGTGGAACAAGCCTTTCACGTCAAACTATTAGAAGACCTTTGGGGCCTCTAGTGGCTTCTCCTTGCAAACTACTTCCTCTTCAACCTAAGGAAGGGTTGTGTCTATTTCACCTACTATCTCCACTGCTACTTCCTTAGTAGCCCTCTTTCCTAACTCACATAGTGTAGCAGTATTAGCATAGCATAATAAACCAAAAATAAAAAATTATATAAGCTAAATGCATCTATGATGTGCATTAACCTATAACCATCAAACGAAGTGTGGGTATCTTGAGGTGGACTTTCTTAATGCCTATTTGTCCAACTATAGGGGGAGTCTCCTCTGTTGGGCATGGCCTCTTAATTCTTGCCTTGGAGGACTCCATCATCACTACAGTATACCTCTCCACCCTCCTCGCATCCCCAACAACAGTTGGTAGACACTCATCCACACTATCATGGGAATATGGTGACTGTGACCTCCCCAGATGTGCTTTTTTCATAACTAAATATGACTTAATCCGCTTTGGAAGATCCTACACATGAGTAGTAGTGAACAAATGCTTGATCCATGGCTTGGATAGCTACTTGGGATCCTACAAAATCCAACATCCACTATCCCTAATCACCAAAAATTCTATAAGCCTTTGGATATAGGTTGTAAAGAATGCGAAGTGAAAATAAGATCTTGCATAGACATTGTGGAAAAGCCTGATGATCTCTGCCTATAGCCTAGCAGCAATAGAAGAGGCCCAGTTAAACCTGATGCCCTTCTCTATAACCTCCCACATCACTCGTGCCTACTCTACTCCAAGGACCTTTCCTTGGAAGAGCAGCTTAGGAAAGGCATGGACATAGAAAATAGGGTAAAGCCTTCAAGCCTCAGGCACATGCACATTCCCAACCACAATGCCTATATGAAAGCGAGTGATCCCCAGCCACTTCTCAATATCCTCTCTTTGGTTCACCTCTTAGTTGGGCTTGTCAATGATTGACGAGCTCTCAAAGAGAAGACAAAAAAATTTAGCAAAGAAGGCATCGTTGAGGTCCAAGACTACCCTCACTTCATGCATGCAAGTAACAAAGTAGTCAGCATCACTATTGAAGGAGTCAATGATGGTCACCATCTCAGCCACTGGTGTGCTTGGGCTAAGGCCCAAGAAATGGTGCATCAACCTAGCATGCATAAGCTAACTAGTCAAAGCATTTGAGGAAGGCCTTATTATGGTCAGTGACGACCATTGTTATCTCTCTTGAAGCAATGGTAGCTGTAACATAGGCAAACACAACATTAGCATCATGTAATTAACGTGTGCATGAGAATAAGCAATAAGAGCCAAGCCAACATAATGAATAATCACATGCAAAAAATGGCATGCATGATGCAGGTGGTGGCACAACAAGCTCTCCAAAGATGGGCTTACTGCTAGCCCATACCACATCAATCCAATTATAGGTTTGACATTGCTCAAATGCCTTCAGGTACTGGTTGGGGTAGTTCTCTATGTCCTCCCCCACCTATTTAATAACTACCTTCCAAAAGCTTGGACTAGAGAAAAACACCATTAGCATGGTATGGGTCAAATTAAGAGCCTTTATCTCATTGTGGAATCCTTTATCATTAACTTCAAATCTAGCATTGGACATCTGCAATGAGCAATTAGCAAATCTAGCAAGGCTAATGAGAGAGAGATATAATGAAAATAAATTACACTTACCCTTCAGCATAATATATAGTCCTAGGTAGGTTCTAGAAGACTGTATACATGCACATGACAATAAAAAGGGTATTTCTCTTGTTATAACAAGAGAACTCTAGCATGCTCCAGATCTTGGCTAACGGACAAACACTCCTAGGGCCTAGTCTTAGGCCGCCTACTTGATCACCACCAGTCTAGGGCTTATTAGACATGAATTGTAATATGTCTAGGTTTGTCTTGGCCAAATGTCTTGGTGATAATTCTTATAGCCTCCACTATCAAGTGTGATCACATGATCACACTACAGTGCTACAATAGGTAGGCTAGGAATTCACTTGTTGTTGGCTGAAACCACACTACCTGATCGTCCAACTTCATTTTGGGTGTGGGCGTGTTGGGTACGGGCTGGTTGATGTAAGATAGGATGTCAATGAGCTCCATGATTACTAAGATAGGTTTCAGTAGCATCCTGCAACCATAAAATAGCAAACAAAGGTAACATTAGCATACAATAGACTACATTTTAGCATAAAATATTACCTTATGCTTAGAAAAATTAGCAAATCAAGCTTACAATAGCATAAATTAGAACTATATCCTTAGGGTCCCCCATGGGGCCTCGCTGGCATAGGATGTTAATACATATTTAATGTGCTTGGTGCTCATTGGGGTACAACAGTAATGCAGCATTAGCATTTTACTTTACATTCATACCATTTGTAGCAATGTGATTTTCACATTCTATCATTTGTATGTCCAACTTACAAAATTAGTATTTTGACATAGCTTTCATGCAATTAGCATTTTGTTTCTCATAAGGTATTCATACCATTGGCATTTTTGCACTTGGAATCTTGCGCATTTGGCATTCCATTTTTGCACTTCTTCTGAGAATTTTCTCAAAATTTTTTCTAACTTTGGGCAATGTAGCAAGACATCCAAAAAAAAATATCTAAGTGTCTACTACACTCCTTAGGGAGCTTAGCCAAGAAATTGTAAAATTTTTCTAACTATCTGCTACCCTTCCTAGGGAGGACATGGCCCCAAAACAAAACAAAAGTTAACAAAAAGAATTCTAACTATTGAGAGTGTAGCATCCTATTGCATCTAAGCCAACCCTTAAACCCCCATTATCATGTCTCCTTCACTACACTGCCCAATGCCATTTCATGCTAATAACATGTGCTAGGGTACTTGCCATGGCTGCTACCTGGGCAATCTCCCTAGCCCCATTCACTTCCTCATCATGGCTACTACGACTATGGCCATGATGCCATCCCTTCCCAACCCTATGGCTTTCCTCTAATGTGTCCTTGCAATGCCCAACCCTCGCTTTGACATCGCCCTACATTACCTTGCATCATAAAATAAGCAAAGGCAGAACCTTGTCCCCTGGCTGCAACTATTTTTAGCAGTAACTCTTGTTCTAATCCATTAATCACCCTCACCGACACACCAATACAAAAAGAAAAAGGAGATATAGAAACCCTGGCCATGCATGCCTTGGCTGTAGCCATTTTTTGTCTCATTCTATGTCTTCCACGTGGTGTGCCCCTAGAGAGGGAAATCCCAGTCCATTGCTAGGGCAAAACCCTTATTTCTTCTTCCTCTCCCTTTTCCCCATGCACCATGTCCCTCAAATGTACCAAACCCCTCATAACCCACATGTTTCCCCTTGTTCCATTCAATGCAAAAAACCAATGTAGATAATCACAATAAAATGATGTATCAATAGAGATAGAGAACCACAACCTATGTGCATGTTTTCTCCTCCTGGTCGTAGCTGCCAAGGTGGCCAAAGTGGTGGTAGTTCCTACCAAGGCAAGCTACCACATGACCCAAACCCCAATGTAAGAAAGAAAAGAAAAAATGAAAAGAAAAATGCTGTAAAAGGGACAAGTGTAGTGAGTGCACTTGGTAGTCAACAATGCTCTCCTCTTCTCCACCTACATCCACGGTAGGTGTTTTAGGGCTCACCTTCCCTCCTCCACGTTGGCAAGTTTGGGGTGTTGACGATCATTGTGGCACATCATCCTGGTGCTATTGCACTTCACTTGCTATGCTTTGGCTATCACTTCAAAGTGTGCTATGCTCTGTAACTCATTTACACTTTGAAAAATGATAGTTTACCCTTGGTAAATTGCACAAATATACCCTCTCGAGGTAATTAAATGCACTACCTACCATACCTGCGCTCCCACACTTAGAAAAAATTTCCCATGTTTCTTGTGGAGCATAGCAAGAAGGGGTGAATGTAGCAACCAAAGTTAGAAAAGATTTTGACTTTTTTCTTCTAACAATCCTATACTTAGAAAATTTTTGAGATTTTTCTAGTTGCCCAATGAACGTCCATCCCAATCCCATGACCTAGACACTCTTTTCTTGGCTTGAACTTGCACAAATCATGATCCACTAAGAACTTAAACTAGTGAATCACGATATGCTAAGACCTTAAACTAGCAATCCATGGCCTGTTGAGGCCTAAAATTGGCTTACATCCTTACCTTTCTAATGTCAACTTTTTCATGTTTAGGCAATTATTAATTGCATTGCTATCCTCATGTTTTGCATTTTGACCCTATTAAGATAGGTGTTACTTGATTCTCTTTCTAGTTGTTTTGTAGGATATGTCATAGGATTAAAACATAAGTGCATATGAGTCTCTTCATTCACCTCTAGTTCTCACTGGACCTCATGGTAATCTCACCCGATGCATTGATTCCCAATGCCTAGACCTTGAGCCCACAACCCATGATGACTATGTAACATCCATAGAGGCACCACTAGATTGGCCTAACCATATAGTTAGGGCTTTTGATCTAGAGGTAGGTGAAATTACTAAGGAGCCCCTCATTGATGTCCATGTAGTAACACTCATAGGCAAGGCAAAAACACTAAAACTTAGTTCCTTGTTAAAGCCTCAACACACCCAAAGCAACGCAAAGATACTCAATGACAACATTAAGGCATTTGCATGGTCCTACAAGGACATGCCAAGCTTAGATCCTTGCATGGTGCAACCTAGCATCATCCTCAATCCCTACATAAAACCAATTAAACAAAAGCCTATAAGGTTAGGCTTGAGGTGGTGTTGGTTGTACGTGATAAAATCATCAAAATTTACAAGGCTAGTTTCATTTGGGCTGTTGACTATGTGGACTGGGTTTCCAACTATACCTAAGAAAAATAAAAGCATACGCATTTGCATAGAATTTCAAGACCTGAATAAGGTGGCCATCAAAGATAATTTTCCATTGCTAGTATTGATCAATTGATCAATACCATGGCTGGTCGTACTTTGTTGTCCTTTATGGATGGGTTCTTTGGTTACAACCAGATTTGGATCAACCCAAAGCATTAATTTAGTACCACCTTCATGACCCCCTGGGGTATGTTCTACTCTATAATGATGCCTTTCAGACTAAAGAATGCAAGAGCAACCTACCAATGTGCAATGAAATACATCTTTACTAATTACTTGTTAGAATTGTTCAATGACTACGTTGATGACATAGTAGTTAAGTTCAAAATGGAAAATGATAATGTAAATGGCTTAGATTGCATACTCAAACGTTGCCTTAGACATGATCTTAGGTTGAATCCTAGGAAGTGTGTCTTTGGCATCAAGACAGGTCACATGCTAGGTTTTGTGGTATCAGAAATAGACATACATGTAGACTTGATAAGGTTAAGGCCATCATCAACTTAGGACCTCCAACTAACCTTAAGGGGCTACATGGGTTATAAGGCAGATTACAATTCATACGTTGGTTTATTACATAGTTGACTAATAAGCTACATCCAATGCAACATTTTCTTAAAAAGGGGATCCACTTTGAGTGGATAGGTTAATGCTAAGAGGCATTCGACAACCTCAAATAGGAGTTGGCTCAGCTTCCAATAGTTCATCCTCCACAAGTTGATAAACCTTTTTACATCTACCTTCCAACTTTCAAAACATCCATTGCTTCTCTACTTTTCCAAAAGTGAGACAATGACTTAGAGATCCATATATATTACCTAAGCCATGCGTTAGTGGCCCATGAAGAAAAATACAATGATGTGAAAAAGAACTGCCTTGCCTTAGTCTTTGATCTTAAGAACTGGAGGCATTATCTCTTCAGCAGCTAGGTAAACATCAGTTGCAAAAGCAATGTACTTCGGGAAATCACAACAAATATCTATGAAAGTAGTCAAATCACATGATGGAAAGTGATAACTGAAAATTTTAACCTACACTACATAGTGCAAGCATTAACTAAAGGTAAAGCAATAGCAGCACAACTCATGGCTTCACCAATAAATGATCAAGGAACTATAGATTCAAAATTCCTGGATGAGCATGTTAGCAGTATAAATTAAGTGCCTACTAACTTTGAGGAAATTATACACTTTGATGATGCTTCAACCTCTCAAGGGGGTAGTGTTGCTACAATAATCACATTTCCCTCTAGGGATATCTAACCCTTCACTTATCATTTTACATTTCCTTGCACTAACAACATAGTGGAGTATGAAGGTCTCCTTAGAGGTCTTATAGTAGCTTGTGACCTAGGAATCTGAAATCTAGTGATCTAAGGTGATTTGTAGTTAGTAATCAACCAAGTTACAAAGGTTCACACTTGCAAAGCACAACATTTACAATCTTATTATGACTTGACGAAGCACTTGCTCTGATGGTTTGCAACTGTAGATATCCAACACATGTCATCTCTAATGAATTAGCCACATTAGCTTTAAGCATTGCACCTAACATGTTTCATGCCTTGACCAACTTAGTAACGGATTGCACCGAACCTATCACACAAGTAACTAACATTGCATCCATAGCCACAATAAGCATAACTCATGACCAAGAGTGGTATGATGACATGAAGTCATACCTTCAACAAGAGGAGCCTCCATAGCATCTAACCACTACCCAAAAGGATGTCATGTGAAAATGGTCATGGTAGTACATCATTGTAGTTGATAGCACACTAGGTTTCAGATCCTATGATGGCATACTATTGAACTACATCAGTGACAATGAAGCACAAATGATCATTGATCAAGTTCACAAGTGACTATGTGGAGGCCACATAGCACCCAATGAAATGACATCAAAAATCAAATGCTTAGGCTACTTTAACTTTATATGGAGTGCAATTACATTTCCAAGATCAAGATGTGCTACATGTGTCAATGACATGATAACTTAATGCATGTGCCACCCACTGAACTGCACACCATGTAGATCATGTGGCAATTCGAACATTGGGATTTGGATATCATAGGACCCATCATACCTAAGTCCTCCACAAGACATAGCTTCATCATGACTACAGCTGAATATTTTACCAAATGGGTTGAATCCATTCCCCTTAGGAGAAACACATCACAATAGATCTACAAATTCATCCTTGACAATATAGTGACTTAATTTGATCTACCCAAGACCATAGTCATAGACAATGGGCCACATTTTAGTAGTGTAAAAACCAAAGCCTTCTGTGAATACCTTGGCATCAAGCATTTCTTCTGATTGCCATACTACCTACAGGAAAATGGTCAAGTGAAGGCCACAAACAAGATCATTATCAACCTTTTGAAAAAGATGCGTAGAAGTAGCAAATGATGATGCCATGAGTAGCTGCTCTACACACTATGGGCCTACCGCATAACACATAGAACAAAAATAGGTAAGATGCCATATAGCCTTGTATATGGATCTAACGTAATTTTTCCTCTTGAATTGTAGGTCCCATCACTCCATGTGATCCTCTTGAGCTTCATTGGCGAGGCTCAAAATGATGAATTGAGAGCCATTAAGCTCAACTCTATAGAGGAGGAGTGCGTGCTGATGCTTGATCGCATCAAACAATACCAAGAGAAGAAATAGCAAAAGAACTACCACAATCAACACCAATGCTAAATCAAGGAAGGGGACTTAGCTCTCAAGGCCATTCATGAACTTGTGGATAAATTCTTAGCCAAATGAGAAGGACATTTCTTGATCACCAAGGCTTATAAAAATGGAGTGTTCAAGCTTTCTGATCTAGATAGTAATGAGTTTGCCAATCCAATCAATCATTCATATGTGAAACCATACTACGCCTAACATGCAACATCACATCAATGGTAAAGAAAGGTAAGCATATTTTGCTATGACTATAAACTAGCACAACATAGTCCGCTATGACTATAAACTAGCACATAGAATCTACTATGATTATAAACTAGCACAGATAGTTCACTATGACTATAAACTAGCACAAAGCATTCACAACGATGTTAAAATGGCATAGCTATCCCCTAGGCTATAATGTTAAATTGGCATCTATAGCACACCTATCTACTATGATGTTAAAATGACATAGTAATTCCACTATGACTTTAAACTAGCATAGCTCATCCTTGGGCTATGACGTTAAATTAGCATCCACAACATAGTTTTCTATGACTATAAACTAGCACAACATCCACCATTTGTTATGATGTTAAACTAGTGCATAATAGTCTGCTAGGACTATAAAATAGCACATCATGGTCTACCAAGACCTTCAACTAGGTTTGCAATTTAGCACACATGGCTCAACATCCATAGTTTTATGGACAAGCAACTGCAAATACTTTGAATCCTCCATCATCTGCCCAACTCTCCATCATCAAAGTATTTTACATCATAGAATGAATTTTACATCATCAAGGAAATTCCTTTGAAACATTTGTAGTGTCACCACCCTCAGCATTTTGTTGATTCTCCAAAAATACCCTCAGGCATTTTGCTAACCTTCTGGAGCTATTACCACCATCACTAGTCATACTACCCCTAGGCTATGCCAACAACATCATTGGCCTTGGGTGTTTCATTAGTGGTTGGGGCTCTCACTATCAGCACCACTCACTAGAGTCCCAATAATACTATGGCCCAGCCACAACATTGCTATCCTCTAGCCCTCACCATTGCCTAGGCTTGGAAGTGCATCTAGCACCATGTCTTCATGCCATCTTTCTAGATTTCTAAGCTCTTATCATTAGTGTGGAGTCTCAAGCACTTGCATCACCATCACCTTTAGCCACCTCGTTGGCCTCCCTTGGGTGCTCGTTTCTAGTGTGGCTACTAGAGATTTTATAGCTTTCTATCTCTGGCATCTGCACTAGCTTTCCTACTTTGGCACTACAAGATCTTACAATTGGTCCAACACTCATGGCACTTGTAGCACCATCAAAACTAGTAGTTTTCTTTTATCTCTTATGTTGTATGGTGGTTTTCTTGTTTCCTCTACATTATGTTTGTAGGACGAAGCCTCAGAGGTGGTCATTTGAAGGCTCGGTTCATCATAGTGGCAAGGCACCATGTTGCTCCAATGTGCTTGGTTAGGCTCACCAAGTCGACTGAGAGTGCACACCCCTATTATCCTTGCTATAACCCACTCACATTTTCCCCCTTAACTTACACTTCCTAGCTTTTCCTTCAAGCTTCTTTGATGCATATGGCACCCTTCTTTTAGTCAACTGTAGAACCCATGATAGATGTAACACAACTCATCCCATGGGAAGCTTTTGTGGGCTGGTCAAAGCCCAAGAGAATGTAATGTAACTCATCTCAGGGAGGAAACACTTGTCCTACAGGCATGACATGGTTACCTCTAAGAAAATCTCATCGAGTGGCACATAGACCACTCAATGATAAGCATCTTACAGCTAGCATCTAAAGAAAAAAAAGTGGGATAAAACATATCCCCTAGAAAAATCTAGCAAAGCTACAATTTTGCAACTGATCGAACCCTAAATTCATGATGGCCTTCTCATAAGCACTTTGATGAGAGGCCAACATGTTAGGGGTAAGCCACTTTGGTGCCATAGGTGATGGCTCTCTCACAAGCACTCTAACGAGAGGCCAGTGTTTGGCAACAAGCCACCCTAGTGCCATGATAATAGTGAGCCATGCTAACTCCACATCTTGCACCATGATACATAATTTAAATCTCATTCCTACCTTGCTATCCCAAGCCAATATCCTATACCCATTACCTATAGTGTACCACTCCCCTTAGCACTCTTCAGCCTAGCAAAGCATCATTCGATTGGGTACCGATGAGCAATTTTGGTGTTGTGTCTACTATGGTGTTTTGGGTTCTTTGTTGATGTCTCTCGGGCCACTCCTCTAAACATCAACAAAGAGGGGCCAATGAAACACCACCAAATTCAAGAAACAACACTGCAACAACAAATTTGCCTAAGTGTCAACTCAAGGCAAATTTTTCTAAGTGTTCAGCCCATGATCCCGCTACTGGGGTTATGCCTTAGAGCATAGCTAGCGTAGCATGCAACACAACCAGATTTGAAAAATTTTCTAAGTGCCAAATAGTAGTTATAGAAATTTTCTAAGTGTCTTGCTATGCTTGCATCCCTCTTGCTACACTCTCCATTGTAGCAAGTGTAGTAGCACTCCAATGACCAGTCTACACTAGCATCAAGCCAGAAGTTACCAAGCTAGCTCAGCATGGAAGAAGCATTTGGTAGATCTAACTCCTAAAGCTACCCTTTCTACTATGCTCTCAAGCGTAGCTATCATAGCAAGAACAAGGACAATAATTTTTTCCAGATTTTTCTAAGTGTTCATGCTACGCTTTGTCCCATCCTACTATGCTCTCTAGCATAGCAAATGTAGCAGCATTGGACTTTAGTTTTTGCAAGAATTACCTAAATGCTATGCTATGCTCCAAAGTGTAGCTAGCATAACAATAAGAAACTACCTTCACAAGCTTCCAAAGCTTAGCACAAGCCTTCATTCGAACTCCATCACTCCTCTAACAAGTAGGATTAGCAACTTACACTCTTTTTGTACCTCCCCCTCTATGTCTCAAAATTGTACCTATGCTCAATCCCACTTGAGAGGGGAGAATGTAGTCCTAGAGAATAGCCTTCAAATTTCACTATTTGTAGGTACATTTCAGTCTTGGTGCATGTAGTCTTAGCAACATAGCTAGTCTACTAGTCTCCTAGGGTCTAGTGGAGCATACCAAGACTTAGCACTAGTTTTCCCACTGGGAGTGTAGCAAAGGATAGTATAGCCCTACCTACCCCTTTGCCGCATGGCACTTAATCTACATTTCGTGCTAACCCTAAGCCTATAAATACCCTTGCATTCCACACTCTAGGGGTTGGCATTTCATTCTAGCAATGTGCACTTGAAGCATTTGGCTAGCAAATCCAAGTAGTAGTTAGCATCTCAGAGCACCACTTGGCACTTGAAGCACCTTGAGCATCCCATACACTAGAGTGTATTAGCATCTTGGCAATCCCTTTGCATCCCACTTGGAATCTTAGTGTACTACAAGCCTATAGGACACCCTATTAGCCAACCCAACAGGCATGGACCTTGCAATGGACATCAGTCTTCACCCTGGGACACCCCAAAGACTCTAGCTATGCTACTACTTTGCCTATCTGTATTACTACATACCTCTACAAAGCTCATTTGTAATTGCTATGCTCCCTATCTAGTGTGGTATCATCCTTACTTTCTTCCAAACTCCTTTGCATTTTAAGCATTTTCTTTGACATTTATCACCACATTTGCACTTTTTCATTATTTTACAAGAATATTTGCACACTTGCAACACTGTTCTCATGCTATAAGACCCTGCTATGCTTAGGCATAGTTGGCCTTAGTATTGCCAAGAACATCATCAGCACTTGCATTTTTGGCTAGTCATGCCACCCCCTGGTTGCGCCTAATACCTCAGTTATAATTGGTAAAGTCCCTATTCAATTAGCAAGACCATTTTAGCCAAGCATCATGTGGCAAAGGGGTAGGTGGGGCTACGTTCTAGTATGCTTCACTGGACCCCAAGAGATTGCCAAACTGTAACTACATTGGCAAGACTACATGTTCCAAGACTATGATGTACTTGCAAATAGTATAATTTGGAGGCTATACTCCAGGACTACACTCTCCCCTCTTTCCAATGGGATTGAGTGTAGGTACAATTTTGAGACATAGGGGGACATAAAGAAAGTGCAAGTTGCTAATCCTGCTTGCTAGAGGAGTTCTAGAGCTAGAATGAAGGCCTTTGCTAAGTTCTAGAAGCTTTTGGAGGTAGTTTCGTGTTACTACATTAGCTATGCTCTGGAGCATAGCCCAACAGCTAGGAAAGTTTTGCAAAAACTAAAGTTCTGTGTTGCTATGCTTGCTATGCTTATGAGTGTAGTAGGATGGGATAGGTCATAGCATAGATACTTAGAAAAAATTTGGCAAAAATTACAAGCCTTGTTCTTGCTACGCCAGCTATGCTCTGGAGCAAAGCAAGAGGAGATAGCCTCAAGAGTTAGAAAATTTTCCAAACTACTTCTTCCATTTTAAGCTAGCTTGATAACTTTTGGCTTAACACCCATGCCAACTAGTTGTTAGAGTGTTGCTATGCTCAAGAGCATAGTAGGAGGAATGGGAGCATAGTAGGACACTTAGAATGATTTCTATGATTATTGTTGCCACTTTGAAAATTTTTCAAACCTAGTTCTATGCTACATGCTACACTAGCTACACTCTAGAGAATAGCCTCAACAATGGAATGATGGGCCAAACACTTAGAAAATATTTGCCTTGTGTTGACACTTAGAAAAATTTGTTGTTGAAGTGCTATTGCCTGAATTTGGTGGTGTTTCATTGTAGCAATGATGTTGTAGATATGATGTCATGGTACATGCTATGTCATTGTTGATATGATGTCTCAAGATATGTGAAATTCTATAAATATTGGCAGTTAGGCATAAAATTGGTAACTTTTTTATTCTAGTCTAAGTTAAAATATTATAGTTTTATTCTGCAGATAGTAATAGAGTGAATGCCCGTAGTGTGGTGTTGAGTAGTTGTTTGGAGTCTTTATTCGAGTGAATTATACTTGGACATAGTTCATGAATGATAATAAAGATCAAGATTTCTTTTGATCATTGTAGCATCCATTCAGTTTTCTATGTTAGAATAATTTTCTTGTTTTATTAACTAATCATTTACAATCCAAGCACTTTATTTTACATGTTATTAGTAAGTGGTATGAATACAACTAGTTTTGAGTGCTAAGTGTAGTTATGTAGTAACCCAATAGTGGCGTTGCTTGATTCACTCAGCAATAACACTACTTGGTAATTCCAGTGATGACTACATGAGTCCAAGGCCTATACGATAATCCAGGACTGAATATCCATCACCCTAAACTAAGTTAGACTTATGTTTTTTGAGTTAATTAGACTTATAACTTTATCTTTAATCAGGTTTACCTTTAGGAGTATTAAGGACCTACAACATCAACCAATCATATGTCTCACTAAGAGTTAAACCATACACCCAAACCTCACTAACTCAAAGTGGGAAGATACTGATCTCAAACTCAACATAAATTACTATCATAATTACATTGTCTATCCATTGATTATGATTTGGTTGCATGCAAACACTTGTGACTTGTATAGTAGAGTGTTGGATGCTTCATCACTCATCATTGGTGGTATTGGTAGGGATGTGTCAATGTATGCTAAGTAATTGATCTGACAAGGTTCATTATATTAAGAACCATAAATTCAATCTTCATAATCTTTAAATAATTCTAATAACACATACTTAACCAAGCATCACATTTATAACATGGATTCAACTAAGAAAAAGTTGTTACCTACCAATGAGTTGCAAAGGGGCAATGACGAAAGAAATGATGATGAAGATAGAAGTATGCCTATGCAAACACAAATCTCTTACATTCACACTAATCCTTAGTACCTTGATTTCACATTTATCTTTCACCAAGATGAGTAGTTGAGATGGAGAGACCTATAGGGTAACATCGTTTTGCCTCTAGAGCATTTAGCCTACCATGCTTTAAAAAACTTTAAGGGGAATGAATCTGAGCCATGTGCAAGAAGGATACCATGTGACCAAACACATGACAAGACCCTATTAACCAACTAAGGCACAAGTGTGGAGAGACACTGCAATGAAAACCAAATATGAACAAACCAAGGGAAAGTAGGTTAACTCTTTTGTTGTCCCAGAAGAACTTGATGGTGATGCATTTGCAACATAAAACATCAATCATAATCATGAAGTCCATTCACAAAAACCTATTATTCATCTAGAAGAACTTGTCAAAGTACAATTACATTCAGCCTTAGTAGAGACACCAAGAAAAGAAGCAAAAGACTCTAAGTATAAGTAGGACTCAAGTTCAAGAGATTCTACTAGGTTACAAAGGGTTGAATACTAGTGTCATAGAAGGAGAACTAGTTGACATCATTTTTTCACTGCTTCATCTTCATCCTCATGATCATCAATGGAATCTGATTGAAAGGGACAAAGTTACATGGATCATGATAGGGAGAGACAATGGGCTCATGCTAAACATGAGTATTAGATATCCATTGACCAAGTGGCAAAGGAAGAAGACAAATTGAAAAAGAGAGAATCAGTTGAGGAGTATAATAGAGATCAATCCATCAGAAAATGAGATGTAGGAGTATGTGATAAGCAAGAGGAAGAAACCTTAAAGGAGGTGATATAGAAAAAGGCTCTACCAATTCAAAAGTCTATTAATGACATAGCCACCAAGGTAGAAAAGATGTGGAATTCAATGGATAAGAAATTTGCTATAGCCTTGAAATTTGTAGAAGAAAAAATTGAGAAAGCCTTTAATAAGGGCAAGGAGAAAAAGAAGCAAAAAGACTACAAATGAAAAGGAAAATTTTCTTTAGTGGCAGGATTTTCTAATTCAAGTTTAGAGGATGAGGAAGGGTGTACAATGTGCTAGTATTAATATCCTAAGGGGTGTTGTATTTGTTGGCACATTTCAAGCCATTTCATGGAGCAGGAGTTTTAGTCTATTTAAATAGAAGGAAAAGAGAATAAAAATAAAATAAAATATGTGTAAAAGTTTGGATGATTTATACGGTGATGAAACACATATTTTATTTTTAACCTTATACATTGGGCAAAGAGTGTAATATTAATATTTCGGCATATTACATGATGCCTATTGGGAAAGGTTATAATTCAACCAGTTATGGGCTTAGAAACGGTTCAGCAATGGTGGTGGACACGTAGATATACATGGCTTTGTTATACAAGCATATTGACAATGAACATTAAGCAAGAATGGGGTCGGTCCTGCTTTTACAGATTCAAATTAAAGTCAATAAATAGAGAAAATTGGATTCTGTAGTAAGAAGAAACAGTGTACTACACTGAATACTTTCAGAAATAGAGGCACATCTTGTGATATAATATGGCATAGTCCAGGCATTGGAAAAACGTTTTTGGAAGTTGGAAAAAAATGGTACACTTACTCTCAAAAGCAACGTGGTGGTTCTTATCAATACGGCAACCAAAACAAGTTATGCTTGCTGATAAAAATTTTGCCAAGAACCACCAGGGATAACTTCATATTCCTCTTTGGAATTTTGTCAAATGCTTCCCACGTAGGTTTTCATTTTTCTGTTTTCACAGTAAGCCTAATTTCTTGGCCAGAGCATGTAACAATAAGTAGTTTAGTAGTTTTTGGAGTAATAGGTTACAGCAAAATAAATGGAACAGGGCTAAAACGCAGGCGATTACCATGCCTGCACCTGTGCCTGCGGTTATAGATGATTATTGGAAAAAGAAACAAAAAAAACACAAATGTTGAGCACTTCCAAGGACACAAAAGGTGTCTGTTTTCTTCACTGAAGATAGGTGGTAATCGTGGACGCACTCACACCATTGGCGCTTAACGTGCTAGACTTGAATGCAGCCCACATGTAGAAGCAGGTCATCATCACCGAGGGTTTGCAGTTTCAAGCCATTTCACTACCGATATGGGAGAAATAGCAACTACTGTCGAGCCGTGCATGGGAGTGGTTCCAACTGCCATCGTATTTTTGGGAGGTCCAGTGAGCAAGACAAGTTCAGCGGAGTGGAGCATAAGCTGCAGAGATGGGCTGCTTGCAGGAGAAGCCATTGGGCAACTGGTTTAATTGCACACTGCTTCCTCCACGATATCTCAATTAACATTGGAAAATTATTTACTTTTGAAATGTATATTTTCTTTCATCGGCCATCCCTTAAATTAATTTTATATTCAATTATATTCTTTGTGAAAATGAAACGTTTCTAAAGCCTCAACTTAACAAGATGAACATTGGATATAAATGTTGGATACCTACCTCTATATTAAGATATATTCAAAGACAAAAATTCTTGGGATATTTACCCAATATCATATATGAAGTGGACACTTGTCAGCTGCAGATTTTTTTATCTATATGATGGTTACAACCACCCAATATTTTTGTAACTTACCTAACTTGTTAGGCAAGTAATCTCCTAATTGGTTGGCCAAGTTACTTTGGAGAGAAGCTAGGTAAGATATTTTTATATGTAACTACCTCTAAACCCTATAAAAAGGTTTCAGGGGAAAGGAAGAGAAGGGAGAAGGGAGGGGGATCACTTTGAAGATTTTTGGAGGTCTCATACATCATACTTTGTAAGGCTACTAGTTAGCACTTGGGCTCTCACTTGAAGACACACTTTGGGGTCTTGAGAAGAGCTTTATAAAGAAGAAACTATGAACAATTGCTTATAAGATGGCTTGCTAGAGAAAAGATTTCAGCCTCTTTGTCATAGTCCTATGAGTTATGTATTTCATTTTTTATTGGGATTGTTGTAAGAGAGCCTATGTTTGTAGTCACGCCGTTGAACAATTAATAGTCGAGAGGGTTCAAAAAATCTTTGGTATTTTGATGGGACTAGAATAGCTTCTTTCTATCTTTAAAGTGAATTCCCGTGGTATTTCAATCGGAAATTGTCAAGTCTTCTAAAGGTTCTGTTTGAATGCAATCGTTGACATCTATTATCTAGTCAAAATGGAGTCTCATACGTGGTAGTTTACGCAGCAATTTTTGATAGCATAGTAGGATTGTCTTGAAGAAATTGCTTATTTGAGCCTTGGAAGTTTGAACAATTCATAGATATTGAATTTGGAATAGCTTTATTGCGAAGTGTTTACTTGTGTCATTTTATCTTGTTTAAATATTTGAGGTCTACACAAATCTGCTTTCTTTTCTTTTCTATCTATTTCCATTGAATCTTGCTCTATTCCTAGTTTTCTTGTGGAACTATCTCTTTCTCTAGGGAAAATTAGGAGTAGATTGTGGAGTTGTGCTCAAATGTTTTTGCAAAATTTTATTTGTTACAAGTAGGTATTATAAGGACCGCATAGACTAGATAGTTGAACAAAATAGAAAACTTTCAACAACTCATAGTACTTGACAAAGTTGGCTGAATCTCATTGAAGTAAGTCATTTGTAGTTTACACACAACGCAATCGTTACATCACACAACCACATGCCGCAATAGCACACACACATAATCACATTAACTNGTAGTCACTTGTAGTTCACATACAACGCAATCGTTACATTTCTCACANGGTGTTGCTAGAGACCAACAGGCACCTAAATCCCATTCGAGGACACTCGTTGACGGTCGCATCCCAAACAGTCGCCAACAGTTCTTTTGGCGCTAGAAGGAGGACTGAAAGTTTAGCCTCTAGGTTCATAAGCCTTGTAATTTAGAATATCAACAATTCTTCATTACTAAAGGCTTAAGAAGTTAGATACTATTTTTAGTTCATGACCAAGAAGATTGATAGTTTGGAAAATTTAAGAGTTTCACAAGATATTCTAGATTCTAAGATTGATTCTTCATTAGAAGAAGAAGAAAAGAAAGATTTTGAATTGGGAANGTGAAACTCTTAAATTTTCCAAACTATGAAATTTCTTGGTCATGAACTGAAAATAGTATCTAATTCTTAAGCCTTACAAATAATTCTTGATGTACTAAAAGTATAAGGCTTATGAACCTAGAGGCTTAATTTTCAGCCCTCCTT
>MNCI01000852.1:764340-802640 GCA_015680685.1 Gnetum montanum
TTTCAGCAATGGGGTTTGGATTTTATTGGTACAATTACTCCTTCAAGAGCTGGACACAAGTTTATCTTCATAGCTACTGATTATTTCACTACATGGTCTGAAGCAAAGGCTCTAAGAGGAAGTTCGACATCAGACGTGGTTAAGTTTCTAGAAGACCACATTCTAAGTAGATTTGGTCTACCTGAAGTGTTAGTGTCAGACAATGGACCCGCCTTCAAATCTAAGGAGTTTATCCGATGGGCATCTGAAAGATCCATTTTCTTATTTTCCTCACCAAATTATTATCCTCAAGGAAATGGACTAGCAGAATCCACCAATAAAAAGCTTATTTCTTATATCAAGAAATCAATGGATGGGAATCCAGGAAATTGGGTTGATTATCTACAATCCACATTATGCTCAGATCGAATTAGATTCAAGAAAGCTATTGGGACATCACCATATAACTTAGTCTATGGTTTGCCAACAAGAAGCACAAACAAGATTATAAGCTCAGCTTCTGAATTTGTACAAAGATATAGTGAAAGGACTAATAAAGATAGAAGTTTCATGACTTTGCTTATTAAAAGAGAAGCTGAAGTAGATAAAGCAGGGGATAATTTGTTACAGAATACCTCTCAAGTTAAAAGATTATTTGATAGAAAGGCTTTGAAAAGAACTTTCAAGATAGGAGACCTTGTCCTGTTATGGAATATGAAGAAACCAAATAAGTTTACACCAACATGGATTGTTCCCTTTTAGATCACAAAACAAATGTCAGAGGATACCTACAAATTGTCAACCTTGGATGGCATGGAATTACAATTTCCATATAATGTTTTGCATATAAAACATTATTTGGGACAATTGTATACAGCTTGAAGATGTCATTTCACAAAAATAATATATGTATATAGTATTATGTAAATATTACTAGGATTATAGTGTCCATTATTATATTTAATTATGCCTTATTTATATTTGAAACATTATCTTTCCTTCAAATGGGGCAAGTGGAAGCCTACAAATGAAACAAGTGGAATTCTACAAGTTTGACAAGTGGGGAAGGTGACTCATCCACCACTTAGTGAGGATTGTGACAAATGGTTTGAATGCCTAGAAAGAAGGAAGCTTGGTTGAAGACACTTGGATGGAAGTTAAAATTCTTAGCACCTATAAAAGGAGGGTTAGATTGCTTAAGATTTCATCATCTTTTAATTCAAGTTTGGTAGTGAAGGTTAGGGAGAGCTAATGGAGTTTGAGAGAGCAATGAAAAAGTCTTTTATTCCATATGTGATGGGATGTTGCCCTGAGCATGTATTGAAGGCTTATCTAAAGGCTAGATCTTGTGGAGCTCCAAAGGAGTGTCCTTTTATGGCTTGGTTGTCCGATGAATTTTCTTTTCTCACTAGAGGTTTGGATATAGAGTCCAATGTTTGGGGGTGATATCAAGATTGTTCCAAAGGAGGAGAAAAAGGAGAAGAGTGACCAAACTATGAAGAGTCATCATGGAGGTGGGGAGAAGCTTTTGTCTCCCGAGAAGAAAATGAAGGACTTAATGGAGAAGAACAAAAGAGCTCATCTAAAAAAGAAAATGAGAAAAGTGTTGAAGAGAAAGCTCCAATAGATCATGGTGAGAGCTCCACCAAGCCTGAAAACAACAGAACCACCTTCATCACATCAGAAATTTCCTATGAAATAGTTAGGGAGATGAGGATTCCCACTAGGGTAACCCTCACAATTCAGTTTCCACCCCAAGAATAGTTCATGAAGGACTTGATAATGTACAGTTTGTTAAGAACAGTTTAATTTTGCTTAGGAATGAGGTTTTTGTCCCATTACACCTTATGTTAAATGAGAATTTTCCTCAAAAAATATTTCTATCCAGTTGTAAAATCCAATAAAAATTCCAGTATGTTTCAGTTTAAAATGTGGTTATTTAAACTCTTTTTGGGGGTAGAGATGTTGGCACATTTCAAGCCATTTCATGGAGCAGGAGTTTTAGTCTATTTAAATAGAAGGAAAAGAGAATAAAAATAAAATAAAATATGTGTAAAAGTTCAAATGAGTTATACGATGATGAAACACATATTTTATTTTTAACCTTATACATTGGGCAAAGAGTGTAATATTAATATTTTGGCATGTTACATGATGCCTATCGGGAAAGGTTATAATTCAACCAGTTATGGGCTTAGAAATGGTTCAGCAGTGGTGGTGGACGCATAGATATACATGGCTTTGTTATACAAGCATATTGACAATGAACATTAAGCAAGAATGGGGTCGGTCCTGCTTTTACAGATTCAAATTAAAGTCAATAAACAGAGAAAATTGGATTCTGTAGTAAAAAGAAATAGTGTACTACACTGAATACTTTCAAAAACAGAGGTGCATCTTGTGATATAATATGGCATAGTCCAGGCATTGGAAAAACATTTTTGGAAGCTGGAAAAAAATGGTACACTTACTCTCAAAAGCAACGTGGTGGTTCTTATCAATACGGCAACTAAAACAAGTTATGCTTGCTGATAAAAATTTTGCCAAGAACCGCCAGGGATAACTTCATATTCCTCTTTGGAATTTTGTCAAATGCTTCCCACGCAGGTTTTCGTTTTTCTGTTTTCACAGTAAGCCTAATTTCTTGGCCAAAGCATGTGACAATAAGTAGTTTAGTAGTTTTTGGAGTAACAGGTTACAGCAAAATAAATGGAACAGGGCTAAAATGCAGGTGGTTACCATGCCTGCACCTGTGCCTGCGGTTATGGACAATTATTGGCAAAAGAAACAAAAAAAAACAAATGCTGAGCGCTTCCAAGGACATGAAAGGTGTCTATTTTCTTCGCCAAAGATAGGTGGTAACCGCAGACGCACTCACACCGTTGGCGCTTAACGTGCTAGACTTGAACACAGCCCACGTGTAGAAGCAAGTCATCATCATCGATGGTTTGCAATTCCAAGCCATTTCACTACCGATATGGGAGAAATAGCAACTACTGCTGAGCCGTGCGTGGGAGTGGTTCCAACTTCCATCGTATTTTTGGGAGGTCCAGTGAGCAAGACAAGTTCGGCAGAGCGGAGCATAAGCTGCAGAGATTGGCTGTGTGCAGGAGAAGCCATTGGACAACTGGTTTAACTGCAAACTACGTCCTCCACGATATCTCAGTTAACGTTGGAAAATTATTTACTTTTGAAATGTATATTTTCTTTCATCGGCCATCCCTTAAATTAATTTTATATTCAATTATATTCTTTGTGAAAATGAAACGTTTCTAAAGCCTCAACTTAGCAAGATGAACATTGGATATAAATGTTGGATACCTACCTCTATATTAAGATATATTCAAAGACAAAAATTCTTGGGATATTTACCCAATATCATACATGAAGTAGACACTTGTCAGCTGCAGATTTTTTTATCTATATGATGGTTACAACCACCCAATATTTTTGTAACTTACCTAACTTGTTGGGCAAGTAATCTCCTAATTGGTTGGCCAAGTTACTTGGGAGAGAAGCTAGGTAAGATATTTTTATATGTAACTACCTCTAAACCCTATAAAAAGGTTTCAGGGGAAAGGAAGAGAAGGGAGAAGGGGGGGGGATCACTTTGAATATTTTTGAAGGTCTCATACATCACACTTTGTAAGGCTACTAGTTAGCACATGGGCTCTCACTTGAAGACACACTTTGGGGTCTTGAGAAGAGCTTTGTAAAGAAGAAACTGTGAACGATTGCTTGTAAGATGGCTTGCTAGAGAAAAGATTTCAGCCTCTTTGTCATAGTCATATGAGTTATGTATTTCATTTTTTATTTTATTTAAATTTCTTAGCTAGTGGTTTAGATAGTATCATCCTTGGCAAGTAATTTTGGGATTTTTAGATTGCTCTTACTGTTCTTGTTGCCCGATAGAAATTTCTATTAAAATTTTGCCATAGAAGCGCTTGTGTTTAAAAGCCTTAAGAGCATTTTAGTAGTAAATTTTGTTATTGTGCAATGTGTGGGAACTGCTATTGGGATTGTTGTAAGAGAGCCTCTGTTTGTAGTCACACCATTGAACAATTCAATAGTCGAGAGGGTTCAGAAAATATTTGGTATTTTGATGGGACCAAAATAGCTTCTTTCTATCTTTAAAGTGAATTCCCATGGTATTTCAATCAGAAATTGTCAAGTCTTTTAAAGGTTCTGTTTGAATGCAATCATTGACCTTTATTATCTAGTCAAAATGGAGTCCCGTACGTGGTAGTTTACGCAGCAATTTTTGGTAGCATAGTAGGATTGTCTTGAAGAAATTGCTTATTTGAGCCTTGGAAGTTTGAACAATTCATAGATATTGAATTTGGAATAGCTTTATTGTGAAGTGTTTACTCGTTTCATTTTACCTTGTTTAAATATTTGAGGTCTACACAAATCTGCTTTCTTTTCTTTTCTGTCTATTTCCATTGAATCTTGCTCTATTTCTAGTTTTCTTGTGGAACTATCTCTTTCTCTGGGGAAAATTAGGAGTAGATTTCTGAGTTGTGCTCAAATGTTTTTGCAAAATTTTATTTGTTACAAGTAGGTATTATAAGGACCACGTAGACTAGACAGTTGAACAAAATAGGAAACTTTCAACAACTCATAGTACTTGACAAAGTTGGCTGAATCTCGTTGAAGTAAGTCATTTGTAGTTTACACATAATGCAATCGTTACATTTCACACAACCACATGCTGCAATAGCACACACATATACTCACATTAACTACTGAGTTTATTTGGAGGTATCTGGGCCTTGGTGTTGCCAGAGACTAGCAAGCACCTAAATCCTGTTCGAGGACACTCGTTGGCGGTGGCGTCCCAAACGGTCACCAACAGTATTGTAATGGCATGTTTGCAAGAAATAGGAGCATATGCACTTAATCCAAGATTCATCAAAAAGAAAATGCTAAAATAGTTACCTTACCCTCAAGGTAACTATTGAAAGACCTTCCAACAAGCCTACTACCCTAGTGGAGCTTATTCATAGCCACAGGAGCAACACCATCAATAGTTGCAACATCCACAATCATGGGTGATGCCACCACTAAGACACTAGTACACATATCGACAACTAGAACTTATGGGTACTATGTCTAGTGTTTGATATATTTGAAAAATGTAGTAGTTTAGAATTCTTAGTACTATCCACTGAAGTATTATAGATCCACATCTTCAAGGGTGGATTCCAATCCATATGTGCATTAATCAACAACTGGTTCATTAAGTTAACCTTCTAACCCTCTACCACCTATACCACCACTTACAATGCAAGGAGAATTACCATCATAGCCCCAACAAAAGTAAGCTATAAGGGTAGTAAATATACATATATAGGATCATACCTACAATACTAAAGACAAATCTAAGAAATGTCCTTTCTTCAAGACAAGTCCAAAAAGAGTTGGTAGAGTTTGGACTTCATTGAATTATGTTACTTATATGATAGATCCTCCTATGAACACTATGCTTCCACAACAATTAAACCAAAATATTATGATTATCATTCTAACTGAAGTAGTATCAAACTAGATTAAGGTAGGACTAGTTCCTAAGAAAAGAATTGATCTATGAATTTCTTTGATTTCTCTACAAATAACTGAAAATGTACCATGAAAGGATCTATTGGACTCAAGTTTCGAAGTAAATTTGATCTCTCAAGAAACATATAAGGCATGGAACCTATCACCGTTAAAGAAGTGCAACATTAGGCTAGAGCTAGCAAATTAATCTATCACCATTTCTTTGGGACAAATAGAAGATGTAGTGACCACTATCAATGGCTAGTCTTATCCAAACAAATTGTTGGTGATTGATGTGAAACATGATAACACGAAATTTCCTATTATTATGGGAAGAGCATGGCTTAGCACAATAGCTACTAAGTTAGGAATGAGAGATTTATTTGTGAAAATCTCCAAAGAAGTTGTGCAAGGAGCCATACATATGTAAATAATTCCATGCATAATTGAAGATAACGAAGGGTGTAGTTGTCGACTAAAAGTTCAAAATGTCAATACCATCCTTACACAAGCCCATAATAGATGTGAGAAACAAGTGTGTGTACAAGAAGAAACAAGGGACACTAAACTAAAAGACACCCTATGACCAAAAACTGAGATCATAAAACTATCCAAAACATGCATGGAAATGTTTGACTCATTTATTAACTCCTATCCTAAGAAAGTAACCCAAACTGAGAAATCAAAAAAGGATATCATAAACTATAATCATATACTAGTAGATAGGGGAACTGAGGATTTAAAATTTAAATTTAAGAATAAATAAGAGAATATATTTGGACCTTCTAAGATAAAAATACCATCTAGTCCAAGGCAACATATATCCTTAGATGATTAGAATTCGATTACCGTCAAGATTACATGGGATAATAACTGAAAAGCTAAATAACTAAGGATGGTAAATGAGAAACCTAAAGTGTATGATCTAGGGGATCAAGAGTTCATTTTATGAACACTTTTCCATGATTTTAGTCATGGGTGATATGCCTTATCTTGATTTAGGAATTAATAAGTTTTTTTCAACTTTTTTGTTTCTAATTTCTTGTTATAAATTTTTACAATTCTTACCAATTCTCACATTCTTTAATATCTTTTTGTTCTTTTATACTTTCTTATTTCTTAATATTTTAATATTCTATAATATTTTCTCAAATTATTTCTTTATTTTTCCATTTTTTCTATGAATTACATCATTTTTTCTATACATATTTTCATTAACTTCTAATAAAATACACCAAATAAAGCAAGATGTAGTCCCAATAAGGTGTTTCTCTATATTATCAATCATAAGGGACTGATTACCTATACAGTGAGACCATGACATCCATTCATTCATTCCAATAATAAGAGGTTCTTAACATGGTCATAACGATATTCTTCTCATAACAAAACTAAGGATAAACTTATGACCATTATGCTTGGATAGAAGAGTGAAGAACCAAGTGGGAATGACAAGGGTGTGACATCAAAAGAACTTGTAGTTTTTCTTGGATTACTACTATGAGTTTTATCCTATTACTAAGGATGTATTATATCCTTGTATAACTAATGAAAAATGGGAGTAAGAATACAATAAGTGCCAACTTACCATGTCACTAGAAAGACATGTTACCCATGACTGAAGGTAGTCCTTTGGTAAGGTTGACATAGTTAAAATAAAAAAATAATAAAAAATCATGCACAAAATAAATTTCATGGGACCCACTGGAAATACATGTTATCCATGCTTGAAGGTCAGTGACTTCTTAGGAATCTTGAAAATAAAACATGTAATTAATACACTCCTTCCTTGAACAACACATCCAATGGTAATACTCCTTACAAAAGTCGTAGTATTATAGTTGAGAATCCCAAAGATGAAACAATGTCATGTTACTAGAAAGTGGTTTGGACTTCATTTTAATCTTGGAAAGAAGGGCTAATGATTACCTTAACCACAGATCACACCCAAGGATTCATTATGCCTACAGTAAGACACCTCACATCCTAAGTTTCAACAATCCCTTCTATAGTCCATCCCAACTCACCATATATTTAATCATAACTTTATGGTTTTGTATAATATAGCATCATTTTTCCAATTTTTTGATACTAACATGTGTGTTTTTCTAGACATGTATGTCTTACATTCAACTCCTTGAGTGCCTAAGGACACTTCTAGATGTGATTATACAAGGGCACTAAGGGCTGGAGCCTACTTTGGAAGGATCACTTGTATAACTCTTATATTTCATAGATGGCAAGAAATTCCACAACATCTTGTACATTCCAAAAATAATCAAGATTCATTAAATACTTCCCATATCATCTAGTAATCTATCCATACATAAAAAATTTTTAACCCATGTTCTATCCATTCAATAAACTTTCATTGCTTGAGATTCCTTTCTTATAGAATTTAAATTCTAAATTCTTGAAACCTATGCATCATTAATGGCCTAAGATCCTTTGGAAAATCTTCACATCTTCCAAACATTCTATTTGANTAGTAAGAGAATTTTTTGTAGTCCTTCCTTAGAGCTCTTGCACACCAACTTTCCAAGGCCATAACTCCATCCCTGTAGCTCTGATTTCTAAAATTTTTAAATCTTGTTGATCCTAGAGTGCTTAACTTAGTTGTGGGGGACTCCAAAGGGGTACATTGTGTGGACCTATTGATTTTGGTATGTCAAAACATTAAGAAAAATGGAAGACAAGGTTGTTTGTATATGTGTGATTATTATGCTCATAGGACAAGAATTTGGATTAAGGCTCAAATTATACAAGCTTTTGGATAGGCAACAATAAATTCAAAGGACAAAGAAATTTGAAGAAATACTTCTCTAAGAAACAATAAATGTCTTTCATTAGGAAGAGATGTCTTCCACTAGGCAAAGATGTCTTCACAAAACAAAGGCAAGTTCCAAAAAGATGTCTTCTATCAGACAAAGGCATCTCCCAAAATGGAGATTTTAGAAAAATGTTTTTCCCATACAAAGATGTCTTCCTAGAATTAAAGAAAAATATAGAAAGATGTCTCAAGCATGAAGAATATGTCTTCCATGATTGTAGTGACTATTTCCTAGCCATTACATGAGTTCCAAGATGGATTTAGAAACATGAAAACTACAAGAAGACATCATATGCATTGGGAAATATGCAAAAAATCATGTAATCATTGTAAAATCATTTTGTTGGCGACTGTTTGGGATGCAACCGCCAACGACTATCCTCGAACAGGATTTAGGTGCCTGCTGGTCTCTGGCAACACCAAGGCCCAGATACCTCCAAATAAACTCATTAGTTAATGTGAGTATGTGTGTGTGTTGTTGGGGCGTGCGGTTGTATAAAATGTGACAATTTCGTTGTGTGTGAACTACAAATGACTTTACTTTAAAGAGATTCAGCCAACTTTGTCCAGTACTGTGAGTTATTGAAAGTTTCCTATTTTGTTCAAACTACCTAGTCTACGCGGTCCCTATAATACCTGCTTGTAACAAATAAAATTTTGCATAAACATTTGAGCACAACTCCGCAAATCTACTCCTAATTTTCCCCAGAGAGAGATATAGTTCCACAAGAAAACTAGAAATAGAGCAAGATTCAATGGAAATAGACAGAAAAGAAAATAAAGCAGATTTGTGTGGACCTCAAATATTTAAGCAAGGTAAAATGATACGAGTATACACTTCGCAATAAAGTTATTCCAAATTCAATATCTACGAATTGTTCAAACTTCCAAGGCTCAACCAAGCAATATCTTCAAGACAAACCCATTGTGCTATCAAAAATCGCTGCATAAACTACCACGTACGATGCTCCACTTTGACTAGACAATAGATGCCAACTATTGCATTCAAACAGAACCTTTAAAAGACTTGACAATTTCTGATTGAAATAACACGGAAAATCACTTTAAAGATAAAGAAGCTATTCTGGTCCCATCAAAATACCAAAGATTCTCTAAACCCTCTTGACTACTAGATTGTTCCATGGCGTGACTACAAACAGAGGCTCTCTTTCAACAACCCAATAGTGGTTCCCAAACGTTGCACAATAACGAAATTTACTACTAAAATGCTCTTAAGGCTTTTAAACACAAGCGCTTCTATGGAAAAATTTTAATAGAAATTTCTATCGAGCAGCAAGAACAATAAGAGCAATCTAAAAATCCCAAAATTACTTGCCAAGGATGATACTATCTAAACCACTAGCTAAGCAATATAAACAAAACAAAAAAAATGAAATGCATAACTCACAGGACCATGACAAAGAGGCCGAAATCTTTATTCTAGCAAGCCATCTTTCAAGAAATCTTCTTTACAAATCTTCCAAGTGTGAAGTGAGACTTCCTTGATGCTTCCCATCCCCCTCACCTCTTGACCCCTGAAGCCTTTTTATAGGGCTCAAAGGTAGGTAGGGAAGTTACATTTTGAAAATATCTCACCTAACTTCTCTCCCAAGTAACTTGGTTTGCCAATGGGAGATTACTTATTAAATATCCTAGCTAACTTTACTCCTAAGTAATTGAACTATCCAATTAAAAATTTACTTGCCCAACAAGCTAGGAGATTTTTATCCAACTAGTTAGGTAAGTTACAACAATAATTTTGGATGGTTACAACCACCAAAGAGATAAAAAATGCTAGAATTTAGTTACAAATATAAATAGCCATATGTTCCCTTTCATAAGGTATTTCATGAATATTGCATAACAAAGTATTTTATTGCAGGATTTGACACATGGGCTGTTAAGTAGAGATGTAATTTATAATATTTCTAATGTAATCTAATGCAATTTTATTGGGCAATTACTTGTAAGTCTTGCTTAGTAAAATATCTGGTTAATTTAGCTTATTTTATTTTCAAATTCCTAAATGAAATATCCCTAAGTTATAATGATGTTAGGAAAATCTAATTTAATCTTCCCCCTTTTTAAAGTAGCGGTGATTAACTTTATGCGATTCAAAAACTCGGAATACCGAAAATACGAGCCTGAAGGCGAAGCCATAGATCTTGCAACCAAATTCTTGACCGAAGACGTTTCAGCAACTGCCTCTGCGGGAGAATTCCCTACCGCCGGACTTGGAAACGCCACCATGTGTTCTGCCTAGATCTGCAACCGTCCTCTGGAAATACCGGCAATTTTGATGTCACGGTTCTGCACATTCGGTTATCCTCCTGCCACGGTAGCCTGCACCCAACTCGGCGGGCAAAAGGCAGTTCAAAGGCCAGATTGTTTTGATGCCCGCAGCCAATGCACGAAATCTGTAGCAACAATGGTGATCTGGAATGGTCTTTGATGCTAAGGGTTTTGGGTCTCTGTACAGCGACTGTTCCGAATTTCCGTCAGTTGAAGCATTGAACCTGTTGGCCAATCAGCAATACTGCAGGAATAGGGCTTTTAGCTTTTGATATATTTTTTTGATTTAAAATATACCCAAGATTACATGCGTTTTTGTTCCTTTCTTCCGGTGCTGAGCTGAGTAAAATTTTGTTTATGAGGCAAACTGCTCATTTTTCCTTTCTGCAAATGAATGTGCAGATGCCGTTTTAGCCGCCCCTTCTTGCTTGCGTACGCCGGTCCTCCGTTGTCTGATGTGCACTTGCCTTCAGATCTGATTCTTGTGTTAAATTTGTTTACATTATGCAGGTTTGAAGATTGGTTCGTTTTTGCATCCAGCGTTGGCCATTATTTTCCCTGATTTCCTGAGTTGCGTTTTTCTTGCCTCCTTCGTATGCAGGGCATTACGATAGCCAATCTAATTTTTAAACCTGAACCTTAGTTAATCCAATTTAAATAATCTGATAATACATTGTCAACTTTAACAGGGAGTGTATCCTTTAACAGCAAAGAATCTGATCCTTAATCTTCTGATTTTGCTTCCATACAACTTAACAACCAAACACTTCACATATTGGCTTGTTTTCTATTAACTCACCATACTAAACTTCTTCATTTATGCTATCTTAAAAAAAAATATTCCAACTGTTCCATGCAATGGCTAAATGTGCCAACACATTTGTTTATTATTATAATATTTTTTTCTCTTCGTTGTATCATAATTTTTTCTTTGTAAAGTGTGTTGTACCTCAACATACAAGGATCAGTAGACTAAGTTGCACCTATCCATTATAATTGTTCTTTCTTATTGACCTATGGGCTTGATGCACTTTTTATCGGAAAGCATCTTACTTGAGCTTGTTAGGATTTTTCAAGATTGAGTTATTAGTGTTGTGGTACACTATTTTAGAGTGGAGCTTAAGGTTGTAAAGGTTGTGGGAGCCTAAAAATCATATTCCAATCCTGATGGAACCTTGCAGGGTTGAGTGGTTAGTGTTGTGGCACAACACTCTAGAGAAGGGCTTGAAGACTATACAGGGTGTGGACCTTTCAACCACATTTTGAGAGCAACAAAGATCAAAGGTGTGTTAGAGATCTACCCTTTGAGTGTGGAATACCCAATTTGGGGAATCACATTAAATTTAGTGTGTGTGCTTTTGAATTACAAAGTTTTAATTTAGGGAACTATTCATCCCCCTTCTAAGTTAAATGATTTACAAGTGGTATTGAAGCTTCGTACTCTTCTCTATCATCATCAACTTCAAAGGTGAAAAATGAAGGGGGCATCCTACACAAAGCCACCCATGTTCAATGGTTGGGATTACCAAGCATTAATGATCTGCTTGAGGTAGTCATACTTACATGTATTACTTAATCATATTCATTAATTAAGAACATGAATGTAATTTTCATGAATGGTAAAGTGCATAAAGTAAACATTAATCTATTTTTAGTGCTATAAGGAGTTTTAAGAATCTTGTCTTTATTGTCATCGCATTAAGATGTCTAGGTACATTGATGCTTGAATAAGGATCCGTACAATCCTTAAAGTCCTATTGCATGCACTTAGAAAATACAGGAACAACCTACAAGAACTTCATTATGCTACTAACTCAATGGTGTCATAAATGTAGTAGGTACATACATTTATATTGACAGAGATAGACACTGCATTGATAAGGATGCATCAACGCATGTCCATCAACATAGCTTGACTTTGTGATTCATTACAAAGCATACCTAGATTACAATACTCTCAACATGCATCATCTCCAACATTCAATGCATCATATTCAAAAATAACCAAGTGACATAACTCATAGGTAGATAAAAAAATCATAACACACATACATCAAAGTCAAAACACAATATATCATGTTGTTTTGGCTTAGCATAAGGCCTTACATGTGCTTTAGCTCCCATTCAATATATTCAACCAAGATTATTCCATTCATCTGTTGTATCGCAACTCAAGAATAGCTCATGCCTTACTTACAATAGTTAATTTCTAGAAGGCATGATCTGAGATTACCTTATGCAAGCCTCATGGTAGATACCACAAGCTAGTTGCATTCATACTACCACTTTCTTTAAGAGCCAAACTTCATGAAATTTACATAATAGAGGCTAGCATGATTGCATCATGATTCCATAACCCATACCTTATCTATAACATTGTAACCATGTTGCATGCTAGCCACATCTCCTATTTTTCCAAAAATAATAAAACATACATCATGACCCCATTGCAAATAAGTTGTGCCTTGCATTTCTATGGGAAATCATTACCACAACTACATCATAAAGGCACTACATCCTGCATTTGAGATAAAATGTCCAAAGCCATGGCATCGAAAGGATAATGTAATTCATGCTTGCTATAGTACTAATTATAATGAGGCCATATTCCAAGAATGATCTACAACTGAATTGCACTCAACAAATTCCAAAATAAACAATGATCAAACATTACTATCCATAGTAAATATCATGCATTAGCAATGGTTGAGGCTATGGTTGTCCTTCTACTACTACAACTTCAGGTGGGAGGTGGAAAGCATCTAGTAGTTCTTTTATTTTCTTCTCCTTATTCTTGGGATCATGTTCATGCACCTTCCCCAATGTGGGTTGGAATGAGCACATCCCAAGGACACAGGATCATTGGAAATAATTCTTTAACATTGACAAACCAGGTAGTGAACTGTTTGGATTCAATGTCAAATGCTTACACTATGTTCTTCAGCTCCTAGTAGTCATTCATCCATCTAGCTAGGTCCTTAATGATGGATCACTGATCTATGAATCGTCCTTTAAGGACATCGAGTTTAGCATTAGTAGTCTCAAGCTTTTTCTTGGGGTCCTTATGGTGTTTGAACTTGGCCTTGTATAGTAGATATGAGATAGCCACTTGCTTCTCTAATTTTGACCATGGCCATCTAGCTATTAGCATTGCCAGGTTTGCAAAACGAAGATTGGCAAACTCCATATACTCTGTCATTTCTTCAATATACAACACCTTCAAGTAGATCTCCACTTTGTTGTAGGCATCAATCCCATCAAGGATGGGCTGCCACATCTCTCTTCCTTGCTAGAGTTGCTGGACGGCTTCATTTACTTTAGACTTTGCTATCTAGATTTCTCTTTCATTAATTTCCTTTTGCAAGCCAACCTGGTCCCTGTAGTGATTTTTTACTCTCTTAAACTTGAGAGCTTCATTCTTCCAAGTGATGATTTCGATGGTAGACTTTTGTTGCAAGATGTGTGCCTCCTCCATTGAAAATTTGTAGTTCTCCATGGCCAATTTCCTCAATTTAATGTTGACTTTGATAGGCTGCTCCTACTGTTGATGAATGAATTCTTGCATTTGATCTCTTTGAGCATCAACATTTTTCAAGCAATGATTTTGTGCGGTTAATGGTTCATTTTCTTGGTGCATCTAATTCAAGTCCTTTTAATTAAGTGTGTTTTATCTTTTTCCAAAAACCATTTGAAGATGACCATTACTGCTTCCTTCTCAACCTTTTAAAATTGTTCCTACAGCTATTTGGTAGCTTCATCTCTTGTCATTACTAGACTAAGGATTGTTTACTCTACAAGTTGAGCATGAATTTTAGCAACCTCTATGGCCAAGTGTTGATTTTGTTCTTGGGTGATTTCTAGTTGCCCCTCTAAAATGATGCATTTTCCCCTTGCATTTAGCAACTCTGACTACGTTGCAGTGATGTTCTCTAAAAGATCAGAGATATCCAAAGTTAGTTGCCTAGTTCCCACCAGTCATTTCAGCATTTGTTCATGTTGGGCTACATTCAATTTTCCACTGACCATGCCTATAGATGTCTGCACATCTTGGAGTGTAGATACATCTAGTACAAATTCCACTAATGCATTCAATGCTTTAGCTACATGTTCAACTACCACTCCTGCCACTATTTCTTGCCCTTAGTGCTACATCATCAAGACAATTGCCTCTTCGCCTTTCTCCAACCTCACCAAGAAAGTGGTAGCATTCCCAAAGATTTCTAGGAATAGATAATGTATTGCTAATGATACCGTTACCTCCCAAGAATTAGAATCCAACCTTGAAGGTAGCTACATTCTTCGAGCAAAGAAAATGGAACCATCCCTCTCCATCTAGCTAACTATTTAGGCCACTTCATTAAGGTGACTCATTATTGGCTAATACACAAATGGATCCACCCCACTCATACCTACTTGTTGCTCTTGTTCACTTAGGATTTATTCTCATATTTTTCATAGATGCTCCATAATTGTGCAAGCCTCCAGTGTTGTTTCTTGAACGGGTGGTGGTGGCAGCTACTCCTCTTCTTGAGTTGTTGTTGGAGTTTTATCCTTCATGATTTCTAACCATGAGGCCAAAGGAGCATGCTTGAGGGTATCATTGGAATAGTGAACAATGCCTATCCTTTTGCAAAGTTACCTGATGAGGCATGGAAATGGTAGGGTCTTCCTTCCACATTCATTCTCCTTGAAGCACTTCTCGATCTCTAAGTAGATTAGCTGTGTAAGGTTAACAGGAAATTTCCCACTTAGAGTGGTGCATGCTTGAGTGGAGAAAGCAATCACCCTTGCTTAGCCTCACCATTGGATTGAGGTAATAGGTTGAAATCTTGAAATAAATCTACTTCACCATTGTGAGCATGCCATACTCCTTACGGTCCACCCTATAGCATCACTAGGTCTACTCCCTTTTTGCCTTAGGATTACCTTTTGTTGATATTGATATCTCCACCAACTATGTTCCAATGTCTAGAAACCCTAGTACCTATGTGATGACCTCCACCGAGTAGGACACTTGAACATCCTTGATTTTTACAATAGACCCTAGCCTTCAACTATTCTAGAAGATATAGGTATCTCCCATGCACCACTTCCCACTAGTTGTGATGATTGTCCACATGGGAGAGGTTTGCAATTGTGTTCTGACATCCTTTGGAGCTTTTTCCAAAAATGGCCCAAAGTTTATCTCTTGAAGAACTAATCTTTGGAACTCTTAGGACTTGATGACATCTAGAAAGGCTTGAGTTAGAGTGACCTCAAGCCTTGGCATAGGTCCTAGTGCTTCTCCTTGTTAACACTATTCTATAGGTACTTCTTCTTTTGAAATCTGTCGAATAGATTCCACTTCAGGATCCTCACAAAGAGGTCCCATTGCATGGGTCACCTCTCATTGTTCTTGGCCTTATTACTATTGGCCACTTCTAGCTCTAGTTTGTTTCTCCCATGGTTGTGCAGGTTCTCTTTTCTACAGATGCTTTTGTTTGGGTGCCATCTATAATCAGAATAGAACCATCGATTAGCAATCATTGTGTAACCATAAAATAATTGGGATACCTTAACTCTTGAGGATAGTTACACTTGGCTAAGTTGTAATTATGGCTAATTTAATTAACTTAATTATTATTTCTATTTATGCCTTATCATTGATAAATCATCCCAGAGATTGTTGGAAGGGTTAACTTGGAAAAAATTTATGTTTATGTATGATTAAGGCTATTAATCCCTTGGGGGAGTTAGAAAAAATTTTCAAAAATTGCATTAGAAACATTAAGGTTTGTGGCCCCCACAATAAATATCTTACCTCTGATAAGTGTAGGATCAAAAAATGGAGTGATTTGGACAAATGGTTTGAAAGTTATGGACTCCGAAAGGTTTTGGGTTCTAAAAAATTGCAAAAATTTCCTGTGTGTTATGAGAAAATGACAAAAAATTCCAAAGTGTTCAGTGGTATATATAGTATTTTTGTATTGCATCAACAAGGCCTTGTCAACTTAGTTGGCTACATAGTTGAGGCCTCATCGATGTAGTTATTGATCATAATTAACCTCCATTAACATTGGTCAATCTTCCAAGATACAAGGAATTTTTTGATGAAATTGAAGTCAAATGAAAGCTTAGAAGACTAAGAATAGTATGAAATTATGAGAAGAGGATTTTGAAGTTCATAAATTTGAAAAAATGGAGAAAATTGATTTAATGGATAAATGCAATGAAAGATTGAGTACTAAGTGATTTACACAATGGAAAATACAAAATATAAGATTCTAGTAATGTTAAAGGCAAGGAACCTTAACTAATCAAGCTAAAAGCTAGGCAAGTGGATCCTCCCCATAGGAGGCTCATGCCATTTTTTCCCTTGCACAACCTCAACTAAGGAGTCCATGGATCCCATAGTTGATTTAATGATCATGACAAGTTAAATACCAACCCAAACGAATCCACTCAAGAATCCCAATACATCAAACTAAGACATAGAGCATAACATAGAACCTGACAGTGAGGTGAGTTATGGTAGCACGGATGGATGATAGAGAAGGTGGAATGGAGTTTCAAATTAAGGTCATAAGAAATCCTTTGTGGAATTGTGGTTAAAATGACCTAAGAAGTTCCATTCTTAGTCCAGACCAAAGCCATCCACTTTCAATGACTTCACATTGCCACTCTAAGACCAATCCATCCATTGGAGACACAAGAGTGTCCCTACAAGATAACCATCATTCCACAAAGAGGAGAGAAGTAGGAACTGTGAGAGAGAGGGCCTTAGTTAGATGGGACCTTCATGCATAGGTGTATGTCTTTCAAGTCCCATAACTAGTGCTTGTAGTCCTTTTATTTGTCCAAGGAATGTGCTTTGAATTCCCATTATTTTTTATTATTATTTTTTGTAATGGGGACCACACCATGTGAGGACTTATTCATGTCAAAGGGGAGTGCTTTGAATTTCCATCATTTTTTGTAATGATGGGAACCACACCATGCAACAACGTTATTTGTCTTCGTATCATTGGGTGGTATGGAACAATAAGAAGTCTACAAAAAAACACTCAATCCCTCAAGCAAGAAGAAGAGTACAAAGAGTATTGAGTCCCCTTGAAGTCACACCCTTTACAAACCTTTTGATCGTTCCTAATTCTAGAACTACCAAGGTCACTAATTGATTAAAAGTTTCTTTGATGAAAAAGGGACCTCAAATTCCCAAAACAAGAAAACCATGGAGTTCTTTGGATGGATGGATGACGTGGACTCACTGCCTGCCCCATGAAAAATAAATGACATCAAAGTAATCAAACATCAAAATTCAAAAATAGAAACCAGACATCAAGAATCACACATTAAGCACAAACCATCATTAGTAAACAATAATAGCAGCATTGTGTCCTGTGACAATAAAGTAGATTTATTAGCAAATATGAGAAAATATCACACTTAATCAAAAGAAATAAAAGAGACAAAATAAAGTAAAATATATAAGAAAGTGTAAAATATTCAAGAAAATTAAAATGTACTAAAAATGGTATAAAATTAGAAAAATTTGAAAATCAAGGGTAGAAAAACTGGGAGGCCATGGTAATGGTTAGCATGGATGGTCATCTTCCCCATGATTGAGTTGGAAGGAGGAGATTCAAAAAATAGAACATGGGTGTCCATCAGGTGAGGCAATACTTGCTCAAGTTGGTCCAAGGTTTACTCAAAGGTAGCTATGTAGGTGGAGAAGTCATCCATGAAAACTTCAACATCACTACCAATTTTTTGTTGAAAGATACTAAGGACCAAGCATTGAAATGTTTTAGGGGCATTGCATAGGCCAAATGGCATCTTACAGTATGCAAAAGTTACCGAAGGACTTGTGAATGTTGTCTTGGCTTGGTCTTTTGGTGCAATTTGGATTTGGTTATAGTCACTATAACCATACAAGAAACTATAATAGCAATGCCCAAATATGGTGTCAAATACTTGATCCACAAATGGCAAAGGAAAGTGATCCTTAAATGTTGCCATATTTAAAAACCTAAAGTCAATGCAAATCCACCATTTACCATCCTTCTTTGGTACAATTATGAGTGGGCTAACCCACTCACTATCTATGATTGGATAGATAAACCCCACCTTGAGGAGTTACTCTATTTTCTCCTTAATGATTTACTTTAATTTGGGATTTAGCCACCTCTGTGGCTACCTTCTAGGCTTCATGGCCAAGTCAATGTAGATGTAGTGCTAGCATATCCTTCGATCGATTCCTATAGCTCTAGATATGACCAAGCGAAGGTTGTTGACCATTTATTTACCACTTCAACAACTTTTCTTTTTGTTCAGGAAAAATTTTAGCATTAATGATGATTGGTTTACCATTCTTTAAAAATGCATACTCCATTTCGACTAGTAAATTTTTTAGTTCTAAGGGCTCCTACTTAAAGTGATCAAGGATCTCCAACTCTCCCCAATAGTTATCATCATCTTCATTAGAGAGTTTGGAATGCACTTGTTTAATTTTGTCCATGCCTTCTACATATGCACAAGTTAAGCTCTCAATTGGCTTCATGCATGCTGTGCTATTATTTGAATTAGCTATTAGCCACTATGTGCCATCCTACTTTGTGGCTGCTACATACAGATATAGTTGAATATTAATTTCTTGCACACACTGATTACATGCCTTCATGTATGTGCTTCTGAATGATCAAATCTTTTGCATGTAATTGCACCTATTATCATTGTACGTAATGCATGGAATACACTTCTTCTCAATTTTTCCTAACTCATTCTCTTTAGATATTTCAAGAGATAGGTCCCTTATACCCATTTTTTCATCAACAGTGATTAACCAAGCCCTTCCCTTGATGATGGGAAAGTCACTTTTGCAATTGTCCACCTTGGTTACTAGAAAATTAGTAAGATAGGACCACCCACAAACTATGGTCACAATTTCCTCTACTAATTACAAAGGGACTGTAATCAACTGATCTTCTAATTCTAAATGAATGTTGCTCTTCTTAAGAGGTGGTAGGTACAAGGCTTTGTACATATCATGGGAGATGAGGTTAACTCTAGAACCAAAGTCAAGAAGAGCCTTGCACGGCTCTTGTCCAGCAATCTGTAGAAAGATGAGTGAACTTCCTAGATCAAATATTTTTGTAGGATGGTTTCCAACCTTGATCTAGTTAGAAACAACATGAGTTAGAATTACAATGTAGATCCTAGGTAGCACTTGGTTTGAAGGGTGCTTGAAGGTATTATATGTAGAGGATGAGGGTACTAGAGATGCAAGGTGATCAACTGAAGTAGATTATGATGGCTAGAGAGGACTACTAGGCTAGAAGAAAGGTCATTTCCTTGATTGATTCTCCAAACCACTTGGTTAAAAAACTAGTTGTGAGTGTACATCCCTTCTAGCATTTTGTTGCTATGGCTATGGATGAATTTCACCCTGCATGGATGGAGTAGGAGGTAACTGAGTTGAAGTTGGAGGTGTAGGTGTAGAGGGATGTGGAGGATGATAAGGATATGAATATGGGTTTTCCCCTTGAGTAGATGATCAATATGTTTGGTGGTATTCTAAAGGATAATAGTGATGTTGGAATGATGCATGAGTTACCAAACTTCTTGGGGAGATGGATTGCTCAACATAGTACCCGTATGGATCTGGCTGCCTATAAGGGTACTATTACCTTGGTGGTGGCATTCTCCATGATTGTCATTAGTACCACTATTAGTACTATTCATAAGGTTGTGGAGGAGTTCCACTTGGGTAGTAAGATTGTTGTTGCTAGTGGAACTATCTTGGACTGCATTGAGGATAAGGCCATTGTCTTGGAGCTTGCCTTGAGTGTCATTGGAAAAAGCTTGAGTTTTTGCCACTTATTCTTGATGTTTTGTAAGGCATAAACATCTTAAAAAGCTTGTATATGTGTCTATGAATCAAAATTGTATTCCCCCTCAAATCTTAGGATATTGTTCATATCTAGGCACTTGATCTGACTATCCTTTATATGCTTATTTGGAATTCTTACTACCTCTACAATGTTAAGCATACTTTAAGTCACCAGTAAAGGGTCATTATCATCACTACGTTGGTGATGTTGATGATGATTTCGGCCACCCCTTCAATTTTGGTGGCCTTCATGATCATTATTCTTTCATTGATCACCTTCATCACAGTTGTTTCAATGGTGGCTTCTATGAGAACCGTCAGATGAAGAGGAATGTTTGGAATCAGATGAAGAAGATGAAGAGGAAGATAGATTTCCACTGCCACTCTTACACTTTTTACAATCTCCATCATTAGATCCCTTGTTAATGCAATGTTCACCTAAATTCCTACCTTGGCTATCACTCTACCTTGAACTCAATTTATGAATAGTTGATCGCAGGGTCAAGTTCACATCCTCACAATCATTAGCAACGGGTGGAGAATCTTCATGTTGAGAACCTTCCAAGGAAGGGTTCTCATTGTCCTCTTGATCTAGTACGAACAAGGGGTTAGTGTAATGTTTCCCCTTTGTGGCTTCATGGAGTCTCTCTTGATGTTTGTCTCGCATATGTTAAGTTTCAATGGGATGATAGTTCTGAGTGTCATATCCATCCACAACGTACTCTTCATGAAGATCTACTATGCCCAACTTCTTAAGGTTTTTAATTAGCATTCATGGCACAGATCTATCGGGAGGCAAAATGATGTTGCCCTCCATATCATGTCATTTCATTTGTTCATTTTGATGTAGGATGAAGGTGAAATTTGGTACAAACTCATCTAGATGAGTGTATACCACCTTACATTCCTGTGGGATTGATGGTTTAGTATCGTCACACTTATTAGAAGAAGAAGAAATTTTGTAAAGCAAAATGAAATTATTAGTGTTCTTTTATAATTTATGTATAATGGGAATGTTATGGACTTTTAGGTTTATACAATGATATTAGTGGTATCCACTTAGACCTAAATAGCACACGTTCAACAAACAAAGTCCTTAGCAACAATGCCAATGATGAGTGGCGAGGTACCCCTATGTCCAACCATACAAATCATGAAGCATTCACTCATGACTTGGTCGAATTCTATAGACTTTATCATTTCTAGTGAACTATCCCTTTAGAAAGTGAATCTAACATTAAAGTTAATCATTTTCCTCCCAATTACACTTGTGACATTCATTGGTATGGTTGAGTGTAACTAAGGCATTCGATTTTTACCATTTTGTATTTTATGTTCTGGGTACTTAAAATGTAGGTAAAAGGAATTTGATTAACTAATATAAATTAATTAATTAACTATTATTTAACTAATCCTAACATAAGTATCCATTCCCACTTTCCGTACATGTCCTAAACCCACGTATCCACTACTAGGTGACTAAACGCTACACTACTGGGCATACCAAGTGAATACGTGTTATGCTCGAATCGGTCATACTTATGTATTTAATCTATCTAGCTTAATTGTCTCATTAACATAATAATTAGAAAATATTTGATAACTAATTAAAAACATTTAATAAACTATTGAAAACATTAAATGCATAAATAAAATAGCTAATCTATCTAAAGTGTTGCAAGGTTTATTAGAAAGCTCATCTTTATTGTTGCACACACAGTCATGCTTAGGTACAACAATGCTCGAATAAAGATTCATAAACCTAATGACTCCTACTATAGGCACTCAAGGAAAAAATTCTAACTTTCAAATGGAAAAAATGCAAAAGCTTCACTATTATTAAAATATGGACTCCCCATAAATGTAGTGGATAGGCACATATTTATAGGCAACAGATAAACATTGCATCAACGAGGCATCATCGACGTAGGTTGAATGTGTTCACAAGGCCTCGTAGACAAGGCCTCATCAACATAGTCAACTATGTTGATGAGGCCTCACCAACACAGTGAAAAAATGATGATTCTTCACCATCTATCAAGGGAATTTTAAGTGTCATCACCTCTAGTTGAAAAGTTTTAAGATCATCATAAGACCAAGCAAAATTTTCCAAATTATTTTTCAAGAGTAATAATAAATTTTTCTTAAAAAATAAATCCTTTTCCTTTGTGACATTTAACATATTTAATATCTCAATAGATCCAGGATTCATTACTTCATAAGCTTGCTCATCTAGATTCTGTATATCTTTTTTGGTAAGCATATTTTTGCTAAAATCATTTTTATAATCAATCACCTTTTTAGAAATAGATTTTATCTTAAACCTTGATGTTATTTTAGGTATGATTTGACTTTCAAATTCCTATTTATTTTTCAAGAATCTAAGTAATTAATCAACATATTCGAATAATTGTAAATAGTTTATGTTGTTTGGTATCGATGATTGATGTTGAAGCTGGTTTTGCTAAATCATATGCTATATAATTATCTTCACTTTCTATATGTTCTATTTTGTAGTGATGAAATTGATCCAAAATTTTGCAAACAAGCTATTTATAATGTCATAAGAATGAGCTTTTGACTGAATAATTACCTTTAATCTGTTAATAGACTAATATTCAGTCTTCCTTTATGATGATTACCTTAATTCCTTTTTCCAATGTTGTTTTAATTCCAATACTCATAGCTTCATATTTGGCCTTGTTATTCGTACAAGGGAAAGATAGATGAATTTCCTTGAATATTTTTAAGGAATAATCTTTTACTCAAACTATTCTAGCTCCTATACCTTTGGAATTACAAGAAATCAAAGTATAGTTACCATTTTCTCTCATCTTGAGATTCTCCTTTCTCCAAGTTATCAACTTCTTAAAGTATGCAAATTTTGGTTTCAAAAGCTCTTGTTTCAAAAACCTTGTCCTTTCCATTCAAGATAATGTTTTCATTCATCAAATGGTCACTATAGATGTATATTTGATTTGGCTCTCCTTTCCAAGGTAGCCACATATGTAAGTAATTCGTTGATATGTAACCTAAGAAATTCTTACTTCAACTTCTACTCAACAAAAGACTATGTGAATCTAGTATATCTGTTATTTGAATAGTTACTCTACTTTTGATATGGGGTTCAAAATAAATTTCTAATAAAACATTTGGTAAGTAATCCACAATTTTTACTTTGCTCTTGTCCACTTGAAAGATATTTTTATTTGATTTTTCAAGAGTCAACCCAAGTTTTCTACATATAGATAATGACATGATAGTATATGTAGCTTTGGAATCACTAAACAATTGTGAAGATACTTGTCCTTTAACTTCATTATCAAAAGAAAAGGAGGAGCTTCCTTATCAAGAGTATAATCATAGCTAGTTTTTGTTTTCTCCTCATTGTTGAACACATGGCTTAACTCTAACTCTCCAACTCTCCTATTACCTTAAAAAAACTCTAAAGCCTTTCTTTGTTGATCTCCTATCATTATCAATTGATATATGCTAATATTTGTCCTAACATGTTTAAGATTTTCAATTAAATCATATTCTCCATCTCCATGCAAGCTTGGTTTCTTCATCCATTTATTAAGAGTTTGATTTTGAGTGCTATGCTCTATGTGATCTTCTTTACTTTTATTTTTCTCTCTTCTACTTGGTTCAAACACCTTTCTCTTAATAGACAGATTAGAAATGACATTTGAAGATCTGGGAGTAGTTAATCTTTCTTTTGATCTCAAATTATATCCATTTTCCTCATTGTTATTACACTCTTCATCTAACGATATATACTCTTTAGAATTTGATAAGGAAGAGCTATCACTAGATCCATTATTATAAGATTTTCTTGTATAATAAACACTAGATAACTCATTATTTGATTCAATATCAAAAAATTTAGCCATAACAACATCACTCTCATCCTTATCTTCTACTAACTTAGTATCTTGATGCTTATGTTTTCTGTTTTGCCCTTCTTCCTTGATGTTAAATTTTGCCAAAGCTTTTTCCAATTTCACTATATTGTTGGACAAGTCTCTCATTAACTATCCTTTTCAGATTCTTTGCTTTCTAACTCTTACTTTGCCTTAAAACGAGATGGTCTTGATAATGTTTTAAGTTGAGCAAAATCTTGCACAAGAATCATTATTTTCTCTTCTCTTTTTTCAGTTATGATAATTTCTTCATGATTCAAGTTCAACTATTTTTCTAACTATATAGCCTTACTAAAGTAGTCATTTAGTGTTATTGAGATCGAAATTATCCTTGACCAAATTGAAATATGAGGATTTTCAATCTTAAGATAAGTATCTCCAAGCACTTCATCTAATGGTCTATATTGTTTTAAAAGAGTCCACAAATTTAGTGAAATTTAATATTGAAGTCTCTAATTGACTCTTTAACTCCTTGCTTATCTTATACTAATCCATATTATAGTTGTTGTTAGTCTAATTAATTACCAAATTGAGCTAAGAAAAGACTCTTCATATCATCCCAACTTTTGATACTATCGCTTGGAAAGTTTGAATATCAAATCTAGGCCATATCCTTTAAATTTGGTACAAACAATCTACAAGCTTGATCTAGATGTTATACATTTGCATGAGCCAAAGCTAACTCAATAAGTGAAAGTACTCTTTATTTAAGTAAGTTTTTCCAAGAATAAAAGGTTTGCGCAAATATTTATAAACTACCTTAATAATATCATTGTAGTTTTAAAATCCAAATGATGTAAATCTTTGCCAAGGATTTTCCATCCTATTAGAATTTCTTTTGATTGTTGAACTCTTAAATTTCTTTAATCTTCTCCTATAGACTAATAAACCAGATAGAAAGGGTGATTTTCTTATCCTTCTGTACTTTACTACACTACTTGTTCCAAACTCAAAAACCTTCTTCTGTTCTTCTTCTGATGAACAATCAATCTTAAAATCAAGAATTTCTTTGGAACCTTTAAAATCTTCCATACTATTAGCCTATTTAGTCATGAACTAAAAATAGTATATAATTTGTTATACCCTTCTCACAAAAAAGAACCATTGGTATGCTAAGAATATTAGGCTTATGAATGTAGAAAAAAAATTTAGTGCTTCTTCTAACACCAAAAGAATTGTTGATGATCGTTTGGGACCACCAACATTGTGGGTCGTCCAAGTCTTATGACCTTTGAAGTCATGGGATCGAAGGTGTTCTTCAAATAGGGTTTAAGTGCTTGCTGGTCTCTAGCAACACCAAGGCCCATATACCTACAAATAGACTCAATAGTTATGAAATGAACTAATAATGAGTATGTGTTTGCTATTGTGAATGTTGAAATGATTGGGTTCTGTATAAAAATGTAAGTGGCTTTCATAAAAGAAATTCAGCTAACTTTGTCAAGTACTATGAATTGTTGATAGTTTTCGATTTTTTCAAATCACTTAGTCTATGTAGTCCCTATAGTACATTACTTATAAGAAATAAAATTTTGTAAACATGTTTGAGCACAATTTTGCTAGTCTACTCCTAATTTCCCCCAAAGATAAAGTTCCACAAGAAAACTAAATATAGAGTGAGATTCAATGGACTTAGAAAGAGACAATAAATAAAGTAGATTTGTGTGAAATCTCAAATATTTAAGCAAGATAAATTAACATGAGAAAACACATCAAATAAAAGCTATTCTAATTCAATCTAATTACAAATATCTCAAACCCTTTGAGCTCAATAAGTAATTTTGTAAAGATAATTTTATTATAATACCAAAAATGTTGCATAAATGACAAACTACGAGTCTCGATTTTGGCTAGTTAATAGTTGTCAAAGATTGTATTCAACAAAGCCTTTAAAAAATTTGACAATTTCAAGATTGAAATACCAAGGTAATACACTTTAAAATAATAAAGCTATTATAGTCATCTCAAAATACTAAAGATTTTTCTAGATTCTATATGCTCAAAATAGGCAATTTCACTAAGATATTACTATTAAATTGCTCTTAAGACTTTTTAACAACATAAGCTCTTCTATGGCAAATCTTAATAGGAGTCTAATATTGTGCAAAAATAAAGCTATAAAAGCAACCTAGAAAAAATCCCAAAATTAAATGCTAAGAATGATACTATCTAAACCATTGGCTAAGTAACTAAAATAAAATAGGAAAGAATAAACTCATAGGATTAAAATAAAGTAGCCAAATTGATGTCTTTAGCAAGCCATCTTACAAGTAATCTTCAATTTTCTTTTTTTCAAAATCTCTTCCCTCCTTATCTTCCTCCTTCAAGGCCCTTTTATAGTGACCTTGAGGAAGTTACAATAATCATGAAAAGTTAGGGGTATTACAAATATCTAGGAATATTAATTTATAACTACCCTAGAATTTATGACTTCCATAGGAAGTTATTAGAAATTTAAGCTATGGTTGCCAAGTCTTTCCTTGGTAACAAATATCATGGAGATCACCATAGGAAGTTACAAAAATTAGAGAAATAATTGCCAAAGTTGGCAAGTTTCTCACAAGAGACTACAAATATTAAGGAGAATTAATCATAATTTCCTATGAAATTTTAAAATAAAGTTAGATTTATCATACGTTCATAAATCTTTCTTTCCTAAGTCATAAAATATATAATTAAGGCCTTGTAGCCTTATTGTCGCATCCATCAACACATTTATACAAAACATTTAAACATTATAAGATTTATTTATTTCCTATGGCCTCAATACCACACAACGTTGCCCTTTTCTTATGTTTAGAGGAAAACTTGTCATTTACTGTGCCCTGCTTCAATCCTAATGTCATATCCACCAAGCAAACACAGATGCTTTCCAACCCTTCATCAGTGGAGTCTTGTAGTTGTGCCACCGTCACCTTTGTTTCCACATTATTGTTGTAACTATTATTGACAATGGCTCTGCTTGAGCCGTAGACGTCATTGTTGGGTTCTAGCCTAATCCAGCCAAGAGAGGTTGTGCATTTCTTCGTTATTGTAGTCTACACTAATGGATTTTTCCAGCTTAGTCTCTATTGTAGGGTTTTGATGTCATCTCTTCTAGCCCTAATGTTATTTTAAACCCTAGAACAAATATAATCTAGGTGTTGTGGCTCATTCATAGATTCATAATGCCCTACACCTAAGTATGGGCTTTAAAATTTTGATTCATGTTTAGATATTATTTGTTAATTTCTCTTGTTTCTTGATGAGTGCCATTGATTTTTTTTAATAAGAAATATTCCTTAGGGTTTTTATTTCCTACAATCTCGATATTGTTCATTTGAAACAATTTGGTATCGTAGGTTTTCACTATTTTGCAAATACCCATCTTACTTTTTCTCTAGGATGCTATTGGTGATAGCCTAAGTTTTTGTTGTTTGTTTTAAAATCCTATATGGTTCTCTCATTGTTTTTCACAAATATTTGTAAATTTGGAAAGGCTTTTATTAAGCTCAGCACACCTTTGTCATTAATTTTCCAAAGCTTACACAGTGAATAGTGTATACTTAACACTCTTGTGTAGATAATGGTAATTTGAAAATTTTAGCAACATTTCATGTTTTGTAACTCTTTAAATTTTTTCTTATTGCTCATACTACTCATTCCCTACAACTTGCAAGTTCCAGGGTATCTCCTAAATTCACCATATTTTAACTTCTAGAAGATATATTCATCTTTCAAAACTTCAAACAAAGGTGAATGATTATGAGTACATCTGCTCTCTACCACTTAGTCATTTCATTTTAATGAACAACTATAATATTACTATATTTCTCCTTTCAAAGACTTTAACTCATAATAATATGAAATTAACATAGAAACCAAGTTCCACCAGTTACAAAAGTAGACATCATGCTTGTTCATTAACATGTAAATATACTCTAATTTTATAGAGAAAGCAACTAAACTCCAATGAACTTTTGCCTTTTTTTCACTTGTATGTTATCTTGCATTCACTAATAACATTTGGATTTTAATAAAACCCAAACATTAATTCATAAATTCTACTCCATAAGATGGCTTAAATGTATTAACACTTATACTGCCTTACTAAGGAACATTGGAAAAGTAAAGTGCTTGGAAAACATAAAGGACTTAATCAAAGTAAACATGTTGAAAAGTAAAAAAATTAAACTAAGTATGAAGAATTAACTAAGTAGAATTTTGCAATGGTGAAAAAAAATCTCGATCTTTATTTCTAGCCATGAACTATGTCCAAGAATAATTCACTTAAACAAAGATTCCGTAAAACTATTTAACACCATACTATAGGCATTAATTGTATCACTCAGTGTAAAATCACAAAAACAAACTGCAAGAATTTTCCTAAGTGTTAGACCAAATTTTTTTATTTGATGTGATGGTAGGTTGGTATTTATAGTGGAGAATAGGATCCACTACATCGAATCTACAATAATGTAAGTAAGGCTATGATATCTTAGATATGATATCACATTTATTGGCATAAAAGGTTTTATCACTTAGTCATTTTTTTACTCTTTTTTCCTCGTACTTAATAATTTGAGTACCTCTTGTTTATTTTGATACTTAGGCATTTCTCCTCTAACCCCAAACACTTTGCCATTACTTTTCCATCCTATACTTACATCTTTTTCCTTATCTCTTATCAACACTTAGCCAAATGTTATTTTTCCTTCCTTTCTCCTAACCCTCAACCAATTTATGGTCTTTCCATTACTTATCATCATTTAGTTGAGTCTCAAACCTTTTTCCATTTTTCCTACTTAGCGAAATTTTGACTCTCCACTTCTTGACATTTAACTAACTTTTCTTTTCCATTTCTTTCCACACTTAGTGAAATTTTTATTTTTTCTCTTCTCTATACTTAGCTAGATTTTGGTCTTTCTTCTTGAAACTTAGCTAATTTTCAGTCTTTCTTCTTACTATCCTCATACTTAACTAATTTTTTATTTTCCTTGCTTCCTATACTTTAACAATTTTGTCTTCCCTTGCTTCCCCAGCACCTAGTTTATTTTTGGCTTTTACCTCCTCTTTTCCTACTTAGCCAAAATTTTCAATTTCCCTTATCTTTTCTACAACTAGCCAAATTTTGGATTTTCTTAAGTTTTCCCTAAGTTAATTTAGAGTATTCTACTTCCTCCATGCTTATCCTTCTCCTAGCTTCCCTACTCAGCATCATACCTACATGTGGTATCCTTGCCCAGTCCTAGCCCCCCACATGATGACACTAATACAATCGTCATCATGGCACCTAGGAGACCAAGCTAGCCTTTGCTAACTTTGCAACCTAGTCTATCTTTCCTTTTATAAAATTTAAATAATTTTAATTTTATATATATATATATATATTATTAAATATAAAAAATAATAAAATAAAATATAATACCCTATGTGTTGACTACATGCCAAAGGTACACAAAGTAATATACTTACAATTGCAACCCATCTTTCCCTAGCAATAAAAAATAGATTAAAGGTAAGGATAAATTGTTGCACCACCTATGCCTTGCATGCCATGTGCACCTTGCATGCTGGCCTTGATTTCATCTATGTAGCATTTGCTTAGCCTTCCCCCCACTTTCCCTAGCCTTCCACCCCACATGCACACCTTTGCTATTTTCCTACATTTACCTACAAAATCCTTGAACTCAAACTAGCACCATCCTTCTTATGAGGGTACCTTTGCTTGGCTTTGGCCACCATTACTAGCCCCCACAAATCCCAATCTACCTATCCACACTATAGATCTACCAAATCTACCTCTCACCTCTACCCTTTCTCACCTGTCACTGATGTTAGAAAAATTAAGAAAATCCTATTTCCAAATGTTTTTCTCTCCCCTGAGAAGCCTAGACAAAATATTAACAGTACTCTTTCCCCTTGCTTATGTAAGCTAATGTAGTTAGCATCACACATCATGGCTAGCATGGCCATTACCATCACTTCAGGCACATAGTCCTCACCCACACTTGAAGTCAAAAATAGTGAAAAGTATAGTGAAATGCTACTTACCTAAGTGGTGCTAGAGCAAGGCTAAACTTATTCCTAACATCATCTACCTATTTTCTACATGTTCCTTGGTGAAACCCACTTACATCCTTTCCACGCTCTTTTCTCCTCTTCCTCTTAACATATGGCATCATCCTTCAAGCAACCTAATCCAAAGCAAAATCTCAAATAGAAAAATTGTAAAATGACCTCTCTCTTTTTTTTTCTCACTTTTATTTTTATTTTGATTTTAATTTTCTCAAGGAAACGTGAGTTCATGTCTTCACAACTCATGATAACATAACATCATATATCCCTAGAATCCATATCACCACATCAACTTCATACATGACCTCATAGCCTCAATACTTGAAATACCTCACCATTATACCAAGATGCCTCTTGACTCATTCAAACTAATCTATAAGGTTCATAAACCTTTATAACTTAAATTTAACACTAAAACTAACATTTAAAATTAGCAATTTAACTTTATTTCCCTTATTTTATACTCAACCTATAAGTTTTCTAACTCTATGACTTTGAATTTTCCTTATGTAACTATCCTTTCCTCTCATGCTTTATAGGCCATGGACCCAACCATTCTTGACTAATTACATGAGCAACTTGCCTTCGATGGGTCCCATGAACAAGTCACTAAGCCTCTTAATGAGGACTTAATTGATATATCTCCCTTAGACCCCTTAGACTCAATAACCTTAACCCTAGACATCACTAAGAAATACTTGATTCCACAAGCTAATCTTATCTTCCTAGATCATGAGCTAGTCCTAACCAATGAATCTCTCCCCACATTAGCTATTAATAACCACCAAAATAAGGAAATGGTCCTACAACTAGAGGCAAACTTACCCAACAATCATAAAGATTTCATCTTAGAAACACTTCAAAAAAAATCTATCACCTTTGCCTAGGGATATGATGACATGCTAGGTTTTAACCTATCTTTGGTACAACATAAAATCATTCTCAAAGAAGGTTTCAAGATCATTAAGAAAAAATCCAAAAAAATCAAATTTGATCTATATTACACCATTATAGATGAGATTACCAAGCTATATAACATAGGCTTCATACATCATGTAGACTACTTGGACTAGGTATACAACATGATCTTTGTTCCCAATAAAAACATAGACATTAGGATATGCATCAATTTTCATGATATCAACAAATTAATATTAAACGATGACTTTCTGTTACCCAACATAAATCAACTTATAGACACTATGATGAGTCATGCTTAGTTTCATTTACACTTTTACAAGTTACAACATTTCACTCTATTTATAACTCCATGGGGAACATTTTTCTATACATTTGGAATCAAAAGTGTTGAAGCAACATATCAATGAGCCATGACTTTTATATTTAATGATATGATGTTTAGAACTATCAATGATTATGTGCATAATCTAATTGTCAAATCCATCCTAGCAATTGATCATCCTACTAATCTTGATGTAGTCTTGGCTCATTATATCCAATAAAACCTTTATTTAAACTCCAAAATGTGTATCTTTGGTGTACAAATAGGAAGAATGCTATGATTCTTAGTTCTAGCCATTGGTATCAAGATAAACACTGAAAAAGTCCAAGAAATCATGAATTTTCCACAATCTAAGTATCTTAAAGACATGTATATCTTGTAAGGTAGACACCAATCCATTCATTATTTTATATGTAATCTTAGAGATCAATTTCATTTGCTATCTCACTTAAGAAATCAACTTTTAACTAGGACTTGAAGTATTATGAGGTCTTCAATGTGATCAAGTGTGCTTTTACTAATCTTGTAGTTCATTATCCTCCTTAGTTTAACCTTTCTTTCTACCTTTGTCTCTCTAATTTTGATCACTTCATTATAGTCATGCTTTTCCAATGGCACAAAGATGATGTAAATCTTCCTATCTATTACATCTTCCATCCATTCTCTAATTATAAAACATGATATAAAAATATGAAAAAATATTACTTAGGCCTTGTCTTTGCCCTTAAAAATGGAGATACCACCTACTAGAGGAAAAAGTTCATATGATCTACCAAAACAATATCTTACAATCTATTTGTAATAACCCCAATGATAACAATCGCATTGCAAAATGGAAAACACTACCTAAAAGGTTTGATCTATCCTACCTTGCTCAACACTCCATTAAAGTTCAAGCCATAATGGACCTTAACTCATTAGCCTTGCTATTAGAACCTTTGATTGTAATCATTCAACATCCCCTTGAGGAATCAAATGAGAAGGAGATACCTCCTCTTCAACTTTAACATTGACACACAAGGATTTGGATTCATACTTATACTTTGATGGTGCTCATACAACTCAAGGCTGTAGTGCAACTTTTGTTCTTCATTTTCAAAGCATGACTCCTATCTATCAAACTTATAAATTTAATTTTTCATGCACTAATAATGTAGTTGAATATGAAGATCTTAATCGAAGTTTACTCTTACCAATCCAACTTGGTATAAAAAGGCTCTTAGTTTATGGTGCTTCTTAATTAGTCACATGACAAGTAAATAATTAATATTCTTGCAAGGCTAAATACCTTTAGTCTTACCTAATTGAGTTTCTCAGTTTGAAAATGTTTGCTCACACATATCCATCGCTCGAAAAATATGCTTGTAGATGTATTAGCTACTTTTGATCTCCCTATTAACCCTGTTTTTCTTAAGGATCAATTATCTTACCCAATGAAAGATACACACATCACTTTTATAAATACACAACATGTTGTCTTAGCTAACTTAGAGGAAGGAAAATAATATTAATACATTATAAAATCCTTGTAAACCATGGAAGCTCCCAAAAACTTATCTTCATCCCAAAATAATTCTTTTTGTAAATGTTCTAAGAATTTTTATATTGTTGACCCCAATATTTTATGTTATATTTCCATATCAAGTGTTCTTTTACATTGCTTAAGTCATGACTAAGTACAAAACATTTTAAAATAACATCATTTAGGCATATGTGGTAGTCACTTAGATTCATGGTCTCTTAGAGCTCGTATTATATCACTATATTACTAATGTCCTATGATGTTTAAGGACACATATAAAATAGTTAAAATATGTTATACATGTCAACATCATGCTTCACTTATTTACATATGATCTCAAGTGCTTTGAAATTTGGAAACCATATGGTCCTTCCAAAAATGGGGGCTAGATCTCATAGGTTCTATCAATTCTACATCTTTCACTAGTCATCGATTCATCTTAATAGCTACAAAGTACTTTATCAAGTGGGTGGAAGTTAGTCTTTTAAAAATCTATAACATCCAAATACACCTATCTTTGTATCTTAGATCATATCATCATCCCCTTTGGTATTTCCCTCCACATTTTCACTGATAATAGACCCCAATTGAAGAGTAAAGAAGTTGCTAAATTCTATGATGAATATCAAATCTCCTAGTCATTCTCATCCCCATATCATCCCTAGTTCAATGGTTAAGCCAAGTTAAACAATAAATCCCTCATCATCCATTTGGTTAAAATCATGGTTGAAAAATCCCAATGAAATTAGCATACCCAACTATGTCATGCACTTTGGGTCTACCAACTTACTTTCCATAATACAATTGGCTAAACTCCATTCATGCTTACCTATGGATTAGAAGTAGTGTTGCCTATGGAGCTAGATGTGTCTTTTCTTCATGCATCCTTAAACAATTGGATGTTAGACAAAGAGAATAATAAAATGCATTGTGTTGAGCTATACATAATTGAAGAGAACTACAAGTAGGTCACAATCAACATTCAAAATCATTAGGAAGCCATGTACCATAACCATGACAAGCATGTCAAACTATCATAGATCAAATAAGGTATGTCCTATAGCATTTCCCTAATATCAAAACAGATAATTTCTTTTCAAACTAGCAAGGTTTCTTCATTGTCCTTAGGAACCTTGGCAATGGAGCATACTATTTACCTAACCCATAGGGAAATCAATATTCAAATCTTGTGAATAGTGCCTACCTAAAATGGTTCTCCATTTAAGGAAAAAAATTAAAATAAGATAAAAATCATCAGGTTTGCTCTAACCTTTACCTCTTGCTTATTTTAGTCTTATTACACTGGTTTCAATTTCTTCATATCTCACTTTTTGTTCAATTTCCTTGAGCTCCTCAACATCCTATAAGCATCATTATGACTCATTTTATCATTGGTTTTGACATCTTGGAGGATTGGAGTTGTAGTTTGGAAAAATGCAAGAAAATTTTTATTAGTGAAATTAATACTAACATTAGTGTTAGTGTTAGTGTCACCCCTTGCATGACCTACACCATCCAGCTTTTTTGGGGGTCAAAATTACCAAAAACAAACTTTGAGTTTACTTCACTTAACTTCAAGGTTAAATTTGAAAAACCCTAGGCCTATAAATATGAAATAAAACTAAAATTTAGGCATACTTTCTAGAGATATAATCCCGTTTTTCTAGTTTTGGAGAATCCAAGAGCACAAGCATCTATCTCCACAACATCTCTCATGTGCTCCATAGCCACCACAGCTCTTCCTGGTAGTCTATGAGCTTAGTTTGATGCCTAAGTCCCTAACGATCTAAGCACTAATGCTAGTTTAGAAACTTTCATGTTATTTTCCTAGATTTATAATTTTTTAGCATTAGTATTGCTATTTTAGAGCTAGAAATTTTCAGTTGTAGCATAAGTTGCAGACCACTTAGTCAAAACAACCTTGTTTTAGCCCTAAATGAATTCTAGAGAGTATCTACAACTTTTCCACTGATGGATTAAATTTCAAAACCAAAACCCCTATTTTACTTAGAAAATGAGTTTTTATTATCAATGTTATCTCCCTAACATTTTCCACCAACACTTGTATCTTTGGCCCTCCTTAGAAGAAAAACACTTTCCATTCATTTAATTAAGCATTTTCTTTATTGGGGAAGGAAACTAAGACATTTTTCAACATATCAACTTCTCCATTTTTATCATTTTATGCCCCTTTAATTACTTTTTGACACTTATATTTTATTTCATATCATTAGAATCATTCATTTCTATACTTGGTTTGTATTTGCAATAACTAGGCTAATCAAGTTATTACCTAGATTGATCATTTTTCATCATCCCTAGTTTGTAAGTAGGAGGCTAAGTCCACATTTAATTGGAAGTTTATGTCCCATTGTATCATAAACATTGACTTATCAAAAGTTATATCAGATGGAAGACTATTTGTGATCACAAGTTAGGTATCTTAAACTTCATTTATTGAGGTTTTTTTGTAAGGTTGACAAAGAGCAATTTTGCAAGAACATTTTTGGCCCCAAGAGGGCCAATAGGGTTTTCTGGTGTCACAATCTTATTGGTGATAGCTATTCCATAAGCCATGAGCATCAATGGTGGAATAACTATCCTTCAACCTATTGTCAACATTTGCATCACTTTCAATAATTTTTCTTAAACTTAAAATAGCAAAAGGATTCGATGTAGGAATAGAAAGCCATGACAAGTCATAGCTTAAGTTGCTTTTAAGGTAATAAAATAATTTTTTTTGAACTAGTATAGTTTTTTGTAACTTATAAATTTTTTTAATTAGTATGCACATATGTTTAATTTTTGAAGAGGATTCAACATGAATTTCTCAACACTTGAATAAAATTTCATGCACAACTTTTAAACAAGAAACATGTGTACTCTTCTTCAATGTAAGTACATCTTGGTGATAAGAGTCTTAGCATAGAAACCCTAGAGCATGTTTGGTTCCAATGGGCAATGCTCAATTATAGATTAATAAAAAATTAACCTAAAAGTAATTTTTAATTTGCTATATCTATATATCCAAAAGGTTCTCATAAGAATTAAGTAAAAAGGTTATTTTTATTTTCAAAAATAAGTTAGTTAATAAAAAAATTGCAGCCCTCTTTTACTTATACTTTATACTTGCACATTTCATTCTATTAACTGAAATTTCTTTAAAAGGGTTGCTTGTTTTAAATAGGAGTTAACAATCTAGCACTAAATGCCACTACTATTGGCCTCTTAGCTAAAATATATATAATATATTGAATGATTTTTTTAAGATAATTAACTATACCATATTCAAATATTTTTAATATAGCTAACAATTAGCAGCTTAAGTGATTAGTTTAGTGTCTTCTTATAATTAAGAAGTTTTAGCTACAATGTACTTGTAACAATATAAATTTATGATATCGCTAATTTTTTACATATCCCATATTATTGAAGGTATAACTTAAAGTTTATATGACATGTTTTCGAAAACACATGAGTAGGAATAAAATGCAAAACATTGCTAAAATTACGCAGAGTGATTTTTATCTACATATGTGTCCTGTGATCCCAACACACCATGATGAGATCAAGGTTATTTTTCAATAATATTTATTTATGTTTAGGTCTGACACCTAGGCTTAATCTTCTTTCTATAAAAGCATTTTGATAAAAGAAATAAAGAATTCCAATAGAACCATCTCTAATAGGTTATAAGTTCCAATGTTAAAATTTTAATTAATTGAATAGTGTGTTACACAGTGTTTCTTTGCCTATCAGATCATTAGCCCCTTATGAATTTTTATCTACATATTTATCTTGTGATCCTAGCACACCACAATGAGATCAAGGTTATGTAAGAAAATAATTGTGTAGAAAAACCAAATTGCAAAGTAATTAAAGTACAAAATGTGATAGCAAATAGAACTAACCTCCATCCATTGATGCTTGTAATTAATCTTGTTCAAATTCTTCTTTCACACCGACTCTCTACAACGATGGTGTATGCAATCTCTAAGCATCTTTGAAAGGGACCTGAACCACAATCCTACTGTGATTCGTGGTGCCTTTGTTCTCCCATGAAGAACAAATTTATAGGCCACGAAATTAGTTACCATGAGAGAAAATTTAAAAATAAGCCACCCAAATTTAAAAATAAGATATTCAAAACCCCATCTAGATGTGGATGCCACCCCAACACCAACGCAAAAATGCATTATGATAGCACGTAAATGCGTTATGCCAACCCATATATGCATTAGTCGATATGGAGGCCACTTCAATGTGTAAATACATGTTACAATCTCCCAATTGGTCTCCATATTTAATAAAGTCCAGAGGTCAAGAAATAAATGCGTGAATCATGGTGATAGTTCTTCTTAATATGAGTATTATCTTCCATGTATTACAATGCATTAACTCTCAAACGTAATTCCTTATATGGTAACATAACTTTATGAATAAACCCAATGTTCATTCAAGGCCCTGCTATATGTGTATTTTCTCTAATAACTATATGCACAAACCATATGAGAAAATAGTGAATAAGAGTTTTATTGAGATTGTAAGTTGTATGTACAACAAATTACATTATGGAACCAAGTCCCATTAGAACTACATGATCCTTAAATAACTTCGGTGGCATTCCTTTCGTCAAAGGAACAGCTATTATTAATTTAGTGCTTATATGTGCAATGACCACTTTGTTTTCTTTAATGCATTCCCTTATGGCTAAGTACTTTATGTCGATGCATTTACTTCAACTATCACTCTTATTATTCTTAGCCATAAAAATAGTAGTTGAATTATCACAAAACATTCTTAATGGCCTAGATATAGAATCCATAATTCTAAGCCTTATTATCAAACTCTTTAACCATACACCATGTGAAGTAGCCTCAAAACAAGAAACGAACTTTGCCTCCATTGTGGAAGTAGCAATTAAAGTTTTCTTTCCACTCCTCTAGGATATAGCCCATTCAGCTAGCATAAAAACATAACCAGATGTGGATTTCTGTGAATCGACACAACTAGCAGAGTCTGAATCGGAGTAGCTAATCACCCCCCCC
>MNCI01000852.1:802651-846205 GCA_015680685.1 Gnetum montanum
CCCCACAATAACTCAGTTTGTTTATACATAAGCATGTAGTCTTTTGTACCTTGAAGGTACCTCATCACTTTCTTTGCAGCCCTCCAGTGATCAATCCCTAGATTACTCTAATATTTGTCCAACATTCCCATAGCAAATGCAATGTTAGGTCTTGTGCAGACTTGAGCATACATAAGGCTTCCAATAGCTAAAGCATATGGAATGTTGCTCATCTAACTCTTCTCTAAATCATTCCTAGGGCACTGGTTCAAATTGAACCTGTCACACTTCACAATGGGTGCTATACTTGGTAAACAATCTTTCATCTAAAACCTCTCTATAACTTTATTGATATAGGTTTCCTATGATAGTCCTAGAATACATCTAGATCTATCCCTATGGATCTAAATACCAGTGACATAAGATGCCTCACCTAGATCCTTCATCTCAAAATTCTTAGAGAGAAAATGTTTCACCTTCATATAGATAACCACTATTGTTGGTTGCAAGAAGGATATCATCCACATATAGAACAAAAAAATAGATTTTTCTCCACCTTCTAGTATATACATTGATCCATGATGTTTTCTTCAAAACCAACTAAAGTGATGATATCATGGAATTTTAAGTACCATTGATAGGAGGCCTATTTCAATCCATATATGGATTTCTTGAGCTTGCATACTAATTGCTCACCATCACTAGAGAAAAATCCTTCAAGTTGTTTCATATAAACCTCTTCCTCTAGATCACCATTAAGGAATTTTGTTTTCACATCCATTTGATGTAATTCAAGATCAAAATGGGCAACCAATGTCATGATAACATGAAGGGAGTCCTTCTTAGATATAGGAGAAAAGGTCTCCTTGTAATCTATTCCCTCTTTCTAAGTGAACCCTTTAGCGACAAGTTTAGCCTTATATCTTTCAATGTTACCCAATGAGTCTTTCTTAGTCTTGAAGACCCATTTGCATCCAATTGCTTTTACACCATCAAGCAACTTGACAAGATCCAAGACTCCATTAGATGACATAGAGTTCATCTCATCTTTCATGGCATCATACCACAAGTTAGATTCCTTACAACTCATGGCTTGTGAAAATGTTTTAGGATCATTTTTGGCTCCAATGTTGTAGTTAAACTCCTATAAATACACCATATAGTCACTAGGAATCATTGATCTCCTGACTCTAGTAGATCTTCTTAATGTTGGTTCATCATTCTCCTGAGGATCATGATGTTCAATAGGTTGTTCAATAGGTTCTAGTATCTATTGATCAGTTGGATCTACTACTCCTTGATCAGCAGTTTGTGGAAATTCAATGACAAGTTGTTGTTCATTACACATTTGTGCTCTAGACATATTGTGCACAACAATTAGTCTATCATTTGAAATAGTGGCTTGAGCATCTATATGATCTATCTCAAGAACCATGTTCCAAGATCTACTACTCCCACTAATCAATTCATTGTCAAGAACCTAGTAGTATGTGATGGACAATAAAATTTGTATCCCTTAGACCATTCAGCATATCCAATGAAATATCCACTTATGGTCCTTGGGTCTAACTTCTTTTCTTGTGGATTATAGAATCTTACTTCAAACAAGCATCCCCTTTCAACCTTTCCATAATTCAAATGGTGTTTTGAAACAACCTTGGTTGGAACTCAGTTTAATATATACACGACTATCTTAAAAGCTTCAATACACAAGGACTTAGGAGGCTTGGAGTTGCTAAGAATACTCCACACCATGTCCAATAATTTTCAATTTCTTCTTTCTACCACACCATTCTGGTCTAGAGAACTAGGCATAGTATACTAGGCAACAATCCCATGCTCTTGAAGAAACTTAGCAAATGGACCAGGTGCTTGTCCATCATTAGTATATCTACCATAGTATTCACCACCTCTATCATATCTCATTGTCTTTATTTGCTTACCGCATTGTTTCTCTACTTTAGCTTTAAACACCTTAAAGGCATCTAAAGCTTCACTCTTATTATGAAGCAAGTAGAGATACATATGTCATGAATAATCATCAATAAACGTAATGAAATACTTTTGACCATATGCATCCATATCTAGACTACAAATATTTGTATGTATGATCTCTAATATGTCTAAACTCCTCTTGGCATCTTTCTTTGACATATTGGTCTACTTTCCCTTTATGTAGTCCACACCAGTTTCAAAGTCAGTAAAATCTAGAGTACTAAGTACTTCATCATTTGCTAATCACTTTATTCTCTCAATAGAGATATGTCCTAATCTGTGATGCCACAACATAGAGGGTTTTTCATTCATAACACATCTCTTAATGCTAGCATGAACATGCATAGAAGTATAAGAAGTTTCATTTTATAAATTAATTTTGAAAAGGCCATCTATCAATGTACCATTTCCAATAAGTTCAAATCTATAATATAAACTAAATATAGTGTCTAAAAAATTAAATGAAAATCCCAATGATACAAGCCTTAAAACAGAAATTAAATTCCTTGAAAAACTAGGAATATAAAAGGTCTTTTCCAACTCTAACGCAAAACCACTACTTAAAAATAATTTTCATGTTCCGACTACCTCCACATGTGAGTGCATCTTATTGCTTGAACAGATGCATGACTCATTGCCCATTGCTTCCTTAGGTTTTTCACCCCCTACAAGGAATTGATACTATGAATTGTAGAACCAAAATCAATCCACCATGTGTCATTGCCAACATCAACCATATGAGATTCAAAACAAATAAGTAAGAGTTGAGTACCTTTCTTTTCAAGCCATTTCTAATATTTAGAACAATCCTTCTTAATATCAGCTTGTGCAAGCAAGTTAACCTTCCTCTTGTCTTTGGCTTGTTCTTTATTCTTTCCTTGTGTAGTCAGATGCACACTCTCTTTCGCTTCCATAGCAAGTATCTCCTCTTCTTGCACACACATGGTCATTAGTTCATTGATTAACCATTTGTCTTTATGTGTGTTATAAGAAATCTTAAAGTGTCCGTACTGCAGTGCGAGCGTGTTTAAGATGTAGTGCACAAGAAAAGATTATAACATCTTAACCTCAAGTGTTTTGAGTTGAGCCGCTATATCCCTCATTTGCATGATGCGCTCATGCACACCATGAGTTTCAGTGAGCTTCATGGATGAGAACTTTATTATCAAGGTGTTGGCCAATGCCTTGTCTGATGACTCAAATTGTTCATCAATGGTCTTTAACAAAGCATGTAAATTATCATATTATTCCAGTGAACCACGCATACCAGCTGAGATCTTTATTTTTATGAACATGACACAAAGGCAATTAGATCGCTCCCATTTTTCACAATTACCAATATCATCTGGATGGCTAATTGCTATAATAGCTAGTGGTTCATCCTTCTGGATAGCATAATCAATGTCCATCCAACCTAAATGAAGAAGAATTCTCTTCTTCCACACCTTATAATTATCACCCTTTAATTTAGAAATGTCACATTTAAAATCAGAGCAGCTTACAAGTTGTACAACTGCATAATCAAACATGCTAATGTCACTAAATTTGAGGTTAAATACCATAAGACATGTTTACCAATGTAAAACATGAAAAATATGAATCAAATGATATAAAATTGCCTATGGGCTAAATTTTAATTCAAACACATTCATATATCCTTGTGATGAAACTATTAAATTATATTCCTTTTCTTAATCCGTATGGGCAAATTGAGAAAAATAACTTAACATATCATCCTAATTAATCATATTAAATATAATAAAAATTCCTGTGTGATAAAATTTATCATATTACATATGATTAATCACAATTTTTAATGTTGTTTACCATATGTGATTCAAAAGCTCTTAGTACATAATTTTGCATAATTAAATATGCTATGGCTACTCTCTAATTATACAAAATTATATAAATCACTAGATATAATTCATATGCAGAAAATGATGCATATATTTACAAAAATATACATAAAATTGATAAATTACCAATTTTAACATGGTATAAACATAGTTTTATCAAAAATATTAATGCAAATAACCAACTAGCTTAAGACTTTAGCAATGTTATCCTTTGACTCTTAATACTTTATAGCTACGATACCTTTGGACTATGATAGGTGGAAAAAGGAAACACAGGTCAATTTGGTTTTTTTTTTTTTAATGGAAAGAAACATTTAAATGGATATGCAGGTAGAGCCTTGTCAACCACAGAAAAAGCCATGGATAAAGTTCAACTCTGATTGGTCTCTAATCAATGAAAATAGTATGATTTAACACTTAGTTGAGTCTATTACAGAGGTGCTAACTCCTTTCTCCGAATGGAGGATTTCCATCATTAGAATAGTGGTGTGTGTTTTGTAATATTTCTACATGCTAATGTTTTACCTTTGAATTCTAAGTCAGCAATGTAGAACTTTTGTACTTCAAACCTATGGTAGTAAAGGTAAGGTCTACTATTTTTGTGGTTCACGTGCTAGTGAAGCAGCAACATAACATAATACAGACTTAAATATTCTAGGCACTAGTGAAGTGGATGACAAAACCAGAATTCAATTTAATTCAAACTCAACAACTAGAATTCAATCCAAAGTTGATACAGACAATTGCACCATCGTCAAAATGCATCAAGACAGACATATATCACTCGGATACCAAATATAAGAAAATAATTGTGTAGAAAAATCAAATTGCACAAGTAATTAAAGTATAGAATGTAGAAGCAAATGGAACTTACCTTCAGCCATTAATGCCTTGGATTATTCTTGTTCAAATTCTTCTTTCACACTAGCGCTCTACAACAATGGTGTATGCAATCTCTAAGTGTTTGTGAAAGGTACTTGAACTACAATCCTGTTGTGATTCATGATGCCTTTGTTCTTCCATCAAGAACAAATTTATAGGCCATGGAATTGATTACCATGAGAGAAAATTTAAAAATAACAGACCCAAAACACCATCGGGATGTGGATGCCACCCCAACACCAATGCAAAAATGCATTTTGACAACACGTAAACACGTAATGCCAAAGCATTATGCCAACCCATACATGCTTCAGCGGATATGGAGGCCACTTCAACATGTAAACATGTGTTACAGGTTATTTTTTAATAATATATATTTATTTTTAGATCTGACGCCCAGGCTTACTCTTCCTTTTGTAAAAGCATTTTGCTAAAAGAAAAAAAGAATTCCAATAAAACCGTCTCTAATAGGTTATAAGTTCCAATTTTAAAATTTTAATTAATTAATTGGAAGAAGGATTCTCAAGATGGCAAGACCAGATCATGGTGGATTAGTTCACGGTGCGGAAGGAAGCGAGAAGGCCCACGACGGGGATGCCAGTGACGCGGATGCAGAGAGGACAGCCCTAGGTGAGGCCGCACAAACTGTAGACGCAATGAAAGCCGCTGAAAAGCAGGATACTAGCACTCTTGGTGACTCCCCCAAAGAAGGGCCAAAGCTAAGGCTCAAAGTCCAGTGCCCCAACAGCGCCACCCTGGAAAACCTTGCTCGCAACCTAATTGGCAAGTTCGTTTTGGAAGGGACTCGGCCTCGCCTGGATTTGATCTGGCGCTGGGCTCGGGCTGCGTGGGGGTTGGACACGGAGACGGTCAAATGCCTCGCAGATGATCGTCTCTTGTTTTGTTTCGCCTCCCTGGCCGACCAAGAAAAGGTGCTGGTGGGGGGACCTTCGTTTTATGGTGCGCGGGGCCTGGCCCTGGCTCCCTGGCGCCTAGGAACTCACCGCAACCCGAACTTGTTTGAACGGGCACCAGTTTGGGTCTGGCTGTACGACCTACCCCTCGAATACTGGTCAATCGAATTTCTGCTATCACTTGCACAGGTGTTCGGGGAGTTTATCAAGTTTGATCACTTCACGGAGGGCATGGAACACATGGGTTTCGCCCAGTTCTGTGTGTGGCGGCCTCTTCCACCGTAGGAACAGACTGAGGTGCTAGTGTTGGACTCTGATCTCGGAGAGGAGCAGGTTTGCATTCACTTTGAAAACATACCAAGGCCCCTGTCTACGATGCGAGACTCTCTCCCAGGGGGAGGCCTGGCCAACGCGGACCCAGAGGGCAGATGGCACCTCGTTGGCAAACGAGGATGTGTTCATGATAGGAAACCACCGGCGCACAGAGCTGGGCAACAGGGGGTCGCAGAGACAACCCTCCAAAGGAGGGTAGGACTCAAGCCCATAACGTTGCGAATGGCAGGTCGCAAACTGGCTCCGTGGGGCCGGGGAAACAGGCTACGGCGGACTTGCGTGGGAAGGGTCTAGCGGAGAAGATGAAGGAGACCATGCCAAACATGACAAATAAGCCCTACCTTCACGCTCTGGTCGGTGATGGAGCTCTGTCTCCCAAAGGCCACACGCAGTAGACCCAGACTGATTGCATAGGATCATCGCACACCCCTATATCTGAGGAGGGAGGCCCTGTCAGGGGAGCTCTGTCGCCGCATCCGGTCACTGACTGGATAAATACGAGCCGCGGGACGGCCCGGCTCCGCTTCCCTCCCAGGGAAAAAAGGCCAAAGAACGAACGTGGTTTGGTGATATCGTCGCCAACGGCCAAGGTGGGAAGACCAGAAAATAGCACTCGACGACACAAGGCTGCGCAACTTTTTGTCAATCTGGGCGTGCAGCCCACACTCCAGGAGATGTACCAAAGACATATGTCTCCATGAAGGTCCTCTCATGGAATTGCAGGGGCCCGGGTACCCCGTACAAACGACATACTCTGAAATGCATGGTGGGAGACGAGAGGTGTGATATAGTATGTTTGCAGGAAACAAAAATCCAGCACACTGAGGCCCAGGTGCTATAATGGCCAGGGTGGCACAGCCATCTGGTGCCGAGCAAGGGGCACATGGGAGGACTTGAGATCCTCACCAAGGTGGACTCATACGTCCGGGACACGTCCGACTGGTGCATTACGGTGCACATACCCAGGCTAGATGTCTGGATTACTAATGTTTATGGCACTTAGGGATGGCAGTCGCGCCTACAGGAGCTCGAGCGCGTCGCCAGACTGGTACCTGATGATGCAGGGTGGTTGCTGATCGACGACTTCAACCAAAGGCCCTACAGCTAGGAGAAGTCCGCTGGCTCCATGCAGAGCCCCCGGGGGCACCCGAATTCCACGCCCTGCTACAACGAAAGACTCTCATCGACATCAAAATCGTGGGCTGCAGGTACACCTGGAGCAACCGCCGTCAAGGCACCACGCGGGTTCAATCCTGGATTGACTAGGCGTGGGTCAGCAAGGCGCTGCTGACTGACTAGGGCGTGCACACGTACGGCGGGGTCCGGATGGCTTTAGACCACAAGGCTATTTTTTGCTAGTTAGACAGGGACACGTTGTAGAGCCCTCGTCCTTTTCGATTCGAGCGCACCTAGCTCTGAAAGGTGTGGTTGGGCGCGCTGGTGCAGGAAATCTGGCACAGATACCCGTGCGCGGAGGACCCACACGATTTTTTGAAAAACAGGCTGAAGGCCTTGAAACAGAAAATCAAAAACATCAACACATAGGAAAAATACAGTTTTAGAGGACATCGCTGTCGGCTCCAGGCGCAGTTGCAGGTCATCCAGGCCCAGCAGGAATAGGGGAAAGACCACAACAGCGAAGAGCTCGCCCTCCTGGCATGATTACAACTAATACATAGCGAGGAAGAAGAGTATTGGAGGCAACGGGCCCGGATATAGTGGCTAAAAGCCAGGGACCGACACATGAAATTCTTTTTTGCGACGACGAAGGAGCACCAGAGAAAACATCATCGCCCCCTGCAACGTTTCATGCAGGAAGAGCAGACGCCCTCCCATTCAGGCGCTGACAGACTGCTGCGCTACTAGCAGCAAGTCTGGATGTGGCAGGCTACCAAACCGATTTTCGTGCCAATTCACAAGGCCCTGACCCAGGCTGAAAATTCACAGCTGTTACATCCTTTCTCACATCGGGAACTGCACGCTGCGCTGCAGGATATGCTGGTGAATAAGGCATCGGGGCCAGACTGTTGGCCCATTGAATTCTTCTGCGAATTCAAGGATGTGCTGGGGGCGAACCTTCTGGATGCTTTTAACCACATTCTGGCATGGCGTCAGGTCTGCAAAGAAATTAACTGCTCTCGCGTGGTCCTTCTGCCCAAGACGGAGATGCCCACTTCCCCAGGACATTTCCGTCCCATTGGGATCTGCAACTCGCTTCTACGATTGTTCTCCTGCATGCTCGTTAATAGACTGTGCCCTCTCTTGCCATGGTTGGTGGGGAAAAACCAGGCCGCGTTCATTAAGGGCCACCACCTCCAAGACCAGGTCCTGCTGATGTAGGAGATCTAGCACTCACTCCACGTCGTGAAATTCCTAGGCCTCTGCATCAAGCTCGATATCACCAAAGCCTATGATTCCATTAGTTGGGCCGCCCTACGGAACATGCTGCTAACGAAAGGACTAGATCAGGACTTTGTGGAGCTTTGCTTGCAGATGCAAAGGGGTGGGTGGTACTCCCTGGATATCGATGGACACTTGCGGGGCTTCCAGGGGACCGGACGTGGGCTGTGTCAAGGAAATCCCCTCTCCCCCCTTCTTTTTCTAATGCTGATGGACCTCCTGCAAATCTATTGTACGGAAGAGGACGTCCAGGGGCTTGATGCGCATGGCATTCACTGTCTCACCGCGCACTACGCAAATGACACCATGATCTTCATCAGGGCTGCCATGCCATAGGTCAAGGCTCTGATAAGGGCGCTTGACCGCTTCCAGCGGGAGGTGGGGCTACAAATGAACGTTGGGAAGTCCACGTTGTACTTCACGCACACTCATCAATCTGTGTGCAGTAGGATTATACAAATCCTGGGGATCCTGCCAGGCGAGGCGAATGATAAATATTTGGGCATCCCCATCCACAACTGGCACAGATGGTAAACCTGGCAGGCCTTCCTGATGAGAATTCAATAGCGCACAACCCATTGGACGAATCATTTCCTCTCCCGTAAAGGGAAAATCATGCTGGTGACCACGGTGTTGGGGGCAATGGCTAGATTTGGTGCCTCGGTGGCTGCCCTGCCATTTAGCGTCGTCAATAAGATTGATGCGATTCTACGCAACTTCGTTTGGTCGGGAGGGAAGGAGGGAAAAAAAGTGCACCTGGTGGATTGGGCCACCACTGCACGGCCCCACGAGGCCGAGGGGTCGGCATTCTCCCCTTCACGGAGGAGGTTGCGTTAGGGCGACAGAGGCTGATTCGGCGGCTGTCCACCACGTTGGACGACCCCTCCCTCTGGGCATAGATTCTGTGGCGGAAGTATCAGCCCTGGACGGCTGCTGGTTCTAACTCTCTGGTTTGGAAATAGTTGTGTGCCCACGTGGCGTCATTGGGTGGTGCTGATGAGATTCTTCACCCTCGTCAATACATCCGAACGCGGTTTTCAACTGATCCACGCTGGATGTTGCTTTGGCGGGGTTCTATCTCGAAAAAGATTAAGATGTTCGGGTGGCTGATCCTCCACAAGTCCCTCCCCGTCAGGACATTATTGTGGATCAGGGGCATGGAGATTAGTCCCCCTGTGCAACCACTATGCTGAGACGTTGTAGCATTTTATGCAAGAATGCCACGTTACCAAACAATTCTGGCACACGGCCGGTCTCCATCCCATTACAGTCTCCGGTAACTCGCTGATGCTCACCGCACTGTGGATTCTGTGGAAGGCCAAAAACGATTGCATCTTCAAAGGCGCCCCCCCCCCCGGTCCACGTTATATGGCAGGTTCAGGAAACTCTAACAGGATATTACTGCCGTGAGGGACTGGCATACCCGTATCGACCTGCCTAGAAGGGTGGTCGACCCTGCGCTTGGCTCTCGCCCCTCCACTGAGACCGCCGGGTTCAATGGGAGGTAGAACCATTTCATGGTGGTGTCGGCTGCGGCTGTGACTGGGACTTCTCGCAGTGGCACTCCCATTCCCCTCGGGGCTAGCTCACATAAGGCCGTCCAACCCTCAGACGTTGGTCAGGATCAGAACCTGCCACGGTCGCCCCCAGAGAAGGACCCGCCAAACGCCGCTCCCAACAACATGAGGGAGCTGACTCCGAACCCCCTTCAGCTTTGGTTCGAGGGCGTCCTTAAGGATCGCATGACGAGAATCGCTCAAATGATCGTGGAGAATCAGTGTCGCCTTACAGCGGGGCCTGGTCGGCCTGGACATAGCTCGTACTTCGTCCAAGGGAAAAATACTAAACCGCACCCCCCCGATGGGTAGTCGGTGGTTGTCGACAGTGGCCAAGGGGGTTGGCTGGGGGGGGTGGGGCACCTCTCTCTCTCTTTTTGTGCAGTCTGTTTCTTTCTGTTTCTTTCTGTTTCTTTTTGGGGGTTTCTCTCCTGTGTATTGGAGGTTGTGGCCGCCTGCCTGGCTGTGGGGATGTCTGAGGTGGGTGGGGAGGGGGTTTTTGTCAGCCCTTGGGGGGGCGTCCTCTTTGTCTTGGATGCTGTGGGGTCGCGGTTGCTGGTCCGCGCTACGTGCCTGTGTAGCTCATTCTTTTTTTCTGGAATAAATTTTCTCTCGACCTTTTTCCAAAAAAAAACAATTTAATTAATTGAATAGTGTGTTACGCAGTGTCTCTCTATCTGTCAGATCATGAGCCCCTTATGAAAATTTTGCATCTTATAAAAATTTTAAAAGATGCTATCCTTCTTGGTGACTTTTAAAACTTTGAACCTTGTAGCCATAGTATTATTAAGAATATCCTTAAGCATATTAACAAATAAACATGTCCAAGCTACATGTGTTTAAATATTAAACAAAATAATCTTCAATGATAAAATCAAGAATATTAGCAATAGGAGCAGGTTAATTGATAAAGCTTAAGGAAAACCTTCTTGCAAACAATAGACGCAATAATACAGATTAAGTTCCAAGAATTATAAGCCTAGACTAAACTATTTTATGTGTTGTCTTTCAATTATTCAGAGTTCGGCAACTAAAAGTGCATGTATAAGATCTAAATTAAACTGATAAACTTTGCAATTCAAGAGCCCGGGCCAGATGCAATTTTATGTTACATGTATACAATTTATTTGGAGCAAAATGTATATAAAGAAGAAAATATAGAAAAAATAATTGCAAGCTAAGATAAGAGGTGCGAAGACAACTAATCAAATAATCCATGATTTTACTTCTGAGCTGCACTTTAATTGAAATCATAATCTTTGTTATTGCAACTTTGCAATGAGCCTGAGCCATTTTGGATCACTCTTTGATTACCACTACCAGTAGAAATAGATTTTACAATATTATTCATCTTTTCAAATAAATAATAGCTCTACGTGTTTTTGAATATTTCTCCTTCATAATTGTTCTGCTCATTAGTGTCGTACTGATGAAGACTAGCAAACCCGTCTTGATCTTTGATCTTTCGTAGTAGTCATCCTTTCTTTCTCTAAAAATAGGGTCCGTCTACTCTTTAACGTCTGTAATTACCCTACTGAGAAATGTAGATTTGAGGAAGACTTGAAATTTGATGCTCATTTTGTCATTAATATGGATAATTCTACTGCTGGTAAAATGCACCATACCCTTGCAGAAACTATAAACCTAAAGGGCAAATTTTGTGCAGCTACAGCGTGGGCTTGAGACCTTCCATGTTGATGGTGAAATACGAAAGTTATACTAGTTGGAAACTGTGTCCCTGGTTATCCTTGAATTGTGGAAAATGGTGGCCCTACTTGATTAAGAAAGGTAGATCCTACTACAAGTGATGAATACGGAGGATTTGTTTCCCAAACTCCATACTGATGAAATGGACATACTAGAATAGATGAATACCGTGGCTTCTCTTGTTACTACTGATGAACATGACTTGGCTAACCTGATGTTGATGATCTTGATCCTTCAATTGTTGTTGACAATGGCACACTTTCAGAATGAATTTCTTTCCTTCCTTTTCTGTTGTGCATACTTGTCTGTGAGAGGATAAAATCACATTTACAGATCTTGCAGCTATATTTGGGTTGCAATTTTTTGGCAGTAGCGAAGTTATTAAAGTATCTAAATTTAGTATGTTGGTGGCTACCACATTCTGAACACATGGTTTTCAAATTTCTGAAAGTATCTTGAATCAGTGTTTTAGTGTTTGGAGGTAAATTCTTGATCATTGGCAAAGCCTTCTCCGTTGCCAAAGCATCCTGTGTTAGGGCTTCCATTTCACGCAGCTTTGCCAGAGCTTGATTCTGCACTTGTTTTGCAAAGTTGTCAGCCATGTCTGTGTGTTTCTGTGCACAAAAAAGAACTCAAAGAAGAGCCTGCACAAAAAATAACAAAAACCTAGGTACCATTAGATGAGCAAGTAGAGCCTATGCTCAACCATATGAATCATTAAGCATTCATGTGAGATTCGATCGAATTCCTTAAACATATAGCTTTAATGAAACTAACCATTGCAATCGTCGTCTTCCCCATTACAGTTGTGAAATGCAAAGGCATAGTTAAGTGCAACCCGCATATGATTTTTATCATTTTTTATGGTTTATGTCCTAAATTGCCTAAGAATGAAGAACAAAGAGTTAGATATTTAATTGCTAATTTAATTTAACTAGCTAACATTTAACTAATCCTAACATAAGCATTTGTTCCAACTTGTTGTACACATCCTAAACACATTTAATGCTACTGAGTTACCAAACGTTAAGCGTTACTGGAGTTACCAAGCACCAAACGTATGCTCGAAGTAGTCATACTTATGTATTTAATTACTCACTATTTAATCTAGGTTAGCCTAACTTAATTTAACATAATTAATTACTTAATGCAATTTTATGTTACAACATGTATACAACTTATTTGGAGCAAAATGTATATAGAGAAGAAAATATAGAAAAATAATTGCAAGCTAAGATAAGAGGTGCAAAAACAACTAATCAGATCATCCTCCATGATTTTACTTTTGAGAAAAAATGTAAAACATTGAAATGATAATTACACTACACTTTAATTGAAATCTAAATCTTGGTTATTGCAACTTTGCATTGAGCTTGAGCCATTTTGGATCACTCTTTAATTACCACTACCACTACCAGTAGGAACAGATTTCACAATGTTGTTCATATTTTCAACTAAACAACAAATCCATATGTTCTTGAATATTTCTCCTTCATAATTGCTCTACTCAATAGTGTCATACTAATGAAGACTCACATACCCTTGAATTGCAGAAATACGAAAGTTGGTTGGAAATTCTCCTTGGTGATCCTTGAATTGTAGAAAAAGTTGGCCCTACTTGATTAAGAAAAAAAATCCTACTACAAGTGATGAATGCATAGGATTTATTTCCTAAACTCCATACTAATGAAATGGACATACCATAATAGATGAATACCATGGCTTCTCTTGCTGCTACTGATGAACATGACTTGGTTGACCTGATGTTGATGATCCTAACCCTTGAATTGTTGTTGACAATGATACACTTTCAGAATGAATTTTATTCCTTCCTTTTTTGTTGTGCATAGCCATCTATGGGAGGGCAAAATCACACTTACAAATCTTGCAGCTGTATCTAGGCTACAATTTTTTAGCGGTAGCAAAGTTGTTAAAGTATCTAAATTTAGTATGTTGGTGGCTACCACATTCTGAACACACGGTTTTAAAATTTCTAAAAGTATCTTGAATCAACATTTTAGTGTTTGGAGGCAAATTCTTGATCATTGGCAAAGCCTTCTCCATTGCCAAAACATCTTGTGCTAAGGCTTCCATTTCACACAACTTTGCCAAAGCTTGATTTTGCACTTGGTTTGCAAAGTTATTACCCATGTGTATGTGTTACTGTGAACAAAAAAGAACTCAAAGAATAAGAGCTTGCACAAAAAATAACAAAAACCTAGGTACCGTTAGATGAGCAACGAGTAGACCCTACACCCAACCATACGAATCACTAAGCGTTCATGTGTGATTCAGTCAAATTTTGTGGACTTATAGCCTTTTAAGTACACTACATTGGTCAGTGAAACTAATCATTGTAATCATTGTCTTCCCAATTATAGTTGTGAAATGCGAAGGCATGGTTAAGTGCAACCGAGGCATATGATTTTTATCATTTTTTACATTTTATGTTCTAAGTCACCTAAGAATGAAGAATAGAGAGTTAAAGATATTTAATTGCTAACTTAATTTAACTAGTTAACATTTAACTAATTCTAACATAAGTATCTGTTCCAACTTGCCATATACATCCTAAACACATTTAATGCTACTGGGTTACCAAACGTTAAGTGTTACTAGGGTTACCAAGCACTATGCTCAAAGTCGTCGTACTTATGTGTTTAATTACTCATTATTTAATCTAGCTTAGCCTAATTTAATTTAACATAATTAATTACTTAATTACTTAATGCAATTTTATGTTACAACATGTCTACAACTTATTTGGAGCAAAATGTATATAGAGAAGAAAATATAGAAAAAATAATTGCAAGCTAAGATAAGAGGTGCGAAAACAACTAATCGAATAATCCTCTATGATTTTACTTTTGAGAAAAAATGTAAAACATTGAAATGATAATTGCACTACACTCAAATTAAAATCTAAATTTTAGTTATTGCAACTTTGCATTGAGCCTAAGCCATTTTGGATCACTCTTTGATTACCACTACCAATAGGAACGAATTTCACAATGTTATTCATCTTTTCAAATAAACAACAAATCTGTGTGTTCTTGAATATTTCTCCTTCATAATTGTTTTGCTCAATAGTGCCGTACTAATAAAGACTCGCATACTGATCTTGATCTTTGATCTTTTGTAGAAGTCATCCTTTCTTTCTTCAAAAATAAGGTCCATTTACTCTTTACCATAATAAAGACTTGCATACTGATCTTGATCTTTGATCTTTTGTAGTAGTCATCCTTTCTTTCTTCAAAAATAAGGTCCATTTACTCTTTACCATCTATAGCAGATTAATGTAGGTCTGATGATGACTTGAAATTTGATGCTCATTTTGTCATTGATATGGGTAATTTTGCTGCTAGTGAAATGTATCATACCCTTGTAGAAACTGTAACCTTAAAATCAAAGGCGAATTTTGTGCAACTGCAACATGGGTTTGAGACCTTCCATTCTAATGGTGAAATACAAAGTTATACTGGTTGCAAACTATGTCCCTGGTCATCCTTGAATTGTGGAAAAAGTTGGACCTACTTAATTAAGAAAGGCAGATCCTACAAGTGATGAATGCGGAGGATTTGTTTCCCAAACTCCATAGTGATGAAATGGACATGCCAGAATAGATGAATACCATGGCTTCTCTCACCGCTACTAATGAACATGACTTGGCTGACCTGATGTTGATGGTCTTAATCTTTGAATTGTTGTTGATGATGGCACACTTTCAGAACGAATTTCCTTCCTTTTCTGTTGTGCATACCCATCTATGAGGGTAAAATCACACTTACAAATCTAAATTTTTTAGTGGTAGCGAAGTTATTAAAGTATCTAAATTTAGTTTGTTGGTGGCTACCGCATTCTGAACACACAGCTTTCAAATTTCTGAAAGTATCTTGAATTAGCGTTTTAGTGTTTGGAGGTAAATTCTTGATCATTGCAAAGCCTCCTCTATTGCCAAAACATCTTATGCTAGGGGTTCCATTTCACGTAGCTTTGCCAGAGCTTGATTCTGCACTTGTTTTGCAAAGTTATGAGCCATGTGTGTGTGTTTCTGTGCACAACAAAGAACTCAAAGAATAACAAAAACCTAGGGACTGTTAGATAAACCGTGAGTAGACCTTACGCCCAACTATATGAATCGCTAATCATTTCACATGTGATTGGGTCGAATTTCATGGACTTATAGCCTTCTAAGTACACTGGTCAATGAAACTAATCATTGAAATCATTGTTTTTCCAATTACAGTTGTGAAATGCGAAGCAATGGTTAAGTGCAACTGAGGCGTATGATTTTTATCATTTTTTACATTTTATGTTCCAAGTCTCCTAAGAATGTAGAATGTTTTTCTATTAATAAGTTGAATCTAATCTAAGTTTAGTGGTAAGCAGTGTGTGTAGCATAGTTTGACAAATCTGCGATTAATCACAAGATCTATAAGATATTGCAAATTCAACATCAAATCAGACATTTAATCTATTAAATCATATTATATTTTTATTGATTTTTTAAGTTTACTATATTATTTATTATTAATTCTAATGCCAATAGAAAAGTAATATTTATATATTGGAAGCACTTCTGCAGTTTTTAGTATTTAAAAAATTTTAATGAGATGTTACCTGAAAATAAAACCTAAAAATGCTTACTTGCTTTAAAATATTTTTGTCTTAATAAGTTGAACCTGGTATAAGTTTAGTGATGTGTGGTGTGTGCAACATAGTTTAAGAAATGTGTGATTAATCGCGAGATCTGTGATATATTGCAATGTAACATTGAATTCAATTAAGGATTAGATATTTAATTTATTATATCTGGTTATATTTTTATTGATTTTTTAAGTTTACTATATTATTTATTATTAATTCTAATACCAATAAAAAAGTAATATTTTTATATTGGATGCAATTGTGCACTTCATGGTATTTAACATAGTTTAATGAGGTGTTTCCTAAAAATAAAGCCCTACAAAGCTTATTTCCTTTCAAATATTTTTCTATTAATAAGTTAAATGTAGTGTAAGTTTATTGGTGTGCGATGTGTTGAACATAGTTTAAGAAATCTACAATTAATCACAATGTGTTGTGATATATCGTAATGTAACATTGAAGCTTATTCAAAATTATATCGTATATTTAATCTATTAAATCATTCTATATGTTTATTGATTTTTTAAGTTTACTATATTATTTATTATTAATTCTAATGCCAATAAATCTGTAATATTTCTATATTGGATGCAGTTGTGTGCTTCTTAGTATTTAGAAAAGTTTAAAGAGGTGTTACCTAAAAATAAAGCTAAACAACGCTTACCTGCTTTCAAATGTTTTTCTATTAAAAAGTTGAACCTAGTGTAAGTTTAGTGGTGTGCTGTGTGTGCAACATATTTTCAGAAATCTACAATTAATTCACAATATATCACAATGTAATATTGAAGCCAATTTAAGATTGGATCAGACATTTAATCTATTCAATCAAGTTATATTTTTATTTATTTATTAAGCTTACTATATATTTTATTATTAATTCTAATGCAAATAGAAAAGTAATATTTACTATACTAGATGCAGTTGTGCACTTTTTTTAGTATTTAAAAAGGTTTAATGATGTGTTACTTAAAAATAAAGCTAAACAACGCTTACTTTTATATCAATACGTTAAACACAGTGTAAATTTAGTGGTTCCCAGTGTGTGCAGCTAATGAGCTGCAATATCGCGTATGCAATATCACATCCACAATATCGCATCTGCCATGCGATATCACGTATGTGATATCGCTTCCTACCTCATCTTCTATAAATAAGAGGCGGTGCCCTTTGTTCCTGATAGTTAGACTTAGACCCTTAGCCAAACTCTTGTAGTTTTACCATTCCAGAGTTAGAATAATTTCTGTGTGCCCGCAGTAGGAGTCCTAAAGTGAACGGATCTTTATTCCAACAAATTGTACCTGAGCACAAATTTGTGTACGGAAATATAAATGAACTTTATGATAAACCTTGCAACATACAGATTAAGCTAATTAGTAATTAATTATTGTTGAATGTTTAATGCTTTCCTAGTTAATTAATCTCTTTCTCAACCTTTAATTCTCTTAGTTAAGTACACTCAGTACAACCACTTTGAGCATGTGTGTAGCACTTGGTAACCCAGTAACGATTAGCATTTGGTAATCCCAGCAGTGTTGCACTGGTTTAGGATGTGTACAGAAAGTGGGAACAGATACTGGTGTTAGGAACAATTAGAACTTAGTTAGTGAATAGTTAATGAACGTTAGTCACTTAGTTCTCTCTCCCTTTCCCTCATTAGNCGTCACTCATCATTGGTGCCGTTGCCGGGGACTTAGTTGTTTGTGTGCTACATAGAACATAGGAAATCATCCATATCGTTGGGACGCTAAAATGAACCCTTAGGGTTAATCAAAGAAAGATAAGACAACAGTAAATCGCACACCAAACAAGACAAAATGTCTTCTTCTTCGCATAAGAGCACTTCACCGCCTAGGACTAACATAAAAGACAGTCAGCGACATAGTACACATAATTAAGATCTGTCAGTTCACCAACAGTTTCGTGTGGTATATATTCATCACAATGAGTATGTGCCCAATTTTACCTTTATTCTCCACCAAGATGAACAACTGCGTTGAAGAGACTTGGAGGGTAACATAGCGTTGCCTTCAGACCGATCAGTCCCCAACATGCTCCTTCGTGCTCTCACATGAATAGGCATGCCACTTTTATATGCAGAGTATGTTGCATATGATCATGACACAAGGGACTATCATCTCACAGAAGCACAATGTCAAAGGAACTTGTGACAGGAGAGTCACCACACATCCTTCAAGGATAAATCGCCCCATAACACCCCGCACGTCTTAAGTGAAATTGGGGATGGTGAACCTGCTTCAATAGGTTCCCCACCAAATGATGTTCCCCCTCCTAACGATGGTCAGGAGGTGGTGTATCAGAACCTCCACTCCATGTCTCACAACCCTGGTTCTGATCCCCATGAACATGAAGTGTTCAACGAGGGAACACAAACACACAATAAGGGCAAATGTTCCGATCGTAATTGTAATGATGGAAAATGTCGATAGCTGGAATACCAAACAAAATCCGTGTACACAGTCTTAATCACAGATCCGTGCGAGGGCTGTGCTGGAGAAAATGAATCCGTGGTGCCTTGAACGGTCTTCTCGATCAAACAGGGACTTACTAAATCAGTAAATCGACAAAGATTATAGGTGTTTCGTGGAACGATTTGATTTGATAAATCGTGAAAGGAAAGGAAAATGATGTAGATAAATTGCAATAATGACAACGTTAATGCGACAAAGGGAATCGGATTTAAGAGAAATGTGTGATTTCAAGATCTGTACTTTGACCCGAAAAAATGAGTATTTTGTATACAAAGTTACAATGGGAAGACTCCGATTATCTTGTGTGAAACATACACAAAATAATAAGAAAAACTGTTTAACAAGGAGTGCAGAATGGAGCTTGGTCTACCTTGTAAGCCAAAGACGAAGTGCAAGGAAGGTCAAGTTCGGATGTCTATCAACCAACTGTGTCTGGTCAATAGATCTTGCCAACTGCACCAGATGATCTCTTGATCTTTGATCTATCTTCTTTGCTTTGGATGGTCTCTACTCAAAGCTGCCAAGGATCACCGATGGGAGAACTGTATTTTCGCCAAAAGGTATGATCACTCCTGCTGCTAAATGTTCCAAAATGTCTCTTGTTTCTGCTCAAGGATGATAACTGCCAAAAAGAATGAAGATGCTAACCGCTGCTCCTCTTTCCAAAAGTCCAGAAGTCTCTACCTTTCTTCACCAACTGGGGTATTTATAACACGCAGAAAAGGCACGGCCTTGATGACACATGTCTTGAATTTTCCGGATGCCGTTGACTTGATGAACTGGCTATGTCACGTCACATTGCAATGTATGTTGTCAACACTTTTGCCGAAGCTGCTTCATGATTACGCACAATACGCTTATCAGCATATTGCGCGTATGGATAGCAAATGCATAACTGCTTTAGCCAGCTTTACACTGTGTTACACTTGTTTACGTTGCGTCGCATGGTAGAGCGTAACAAAGCATGGAAATAGTGAGTCAAGCTGTTTTACGCTCATTTATGCAGCAAAGCATAGTGAAGCGTAAAAAATGATTAACTCGATGATAAATTACGTTGACGTACGCTGCGTAGCGTAACGAGCGTAAGGCGATCAATTTGCAAAAAGAAAGGAGTCGATCTGTCGCACTTCCTTTGGACTTTCCCTTTGACCTTTTTGAAGTTCATTACGCTGCCTTGCGTAATAGAGCATAAATCCAACCTTGGACAAAAGACTTAGCAGGATATGCGAGAAGTCACATATTACGCTGCTTAGGCCTTAAGCTTCACCAAATCTGCTAAAGTAAGTTACCTTCTGATGTCCAACTATGTGAAGCAGAATTACGCTAAGCATCATTACGCTATGTTGCATAATGTAGCGTAAAGACAGAAAACATAGTAAAATTGAAATTTATAAGGAACTTGGAGACTTGATGTCGAGCACCGTTTCGCCTTGCTTTGCCTTGTTCTACCTTCTGGAATTCTATCACGAACTTTTGCCTAAATCGTGAATCTTCACCTGAGGCCGATTCACAATTTCCATGGTGTTTCAATGGCCCCTCTTTGTTGACGGTTAGAGGGCTTGCCCAAAAGACGTCGACAAAGAATACGAAACATCGAACCAATGAAAGTACCAACAGCGTTTATCAACGGGTACTCAAGTGTTGCCCTGTCAACACAGAGGAACAGAGATGAAGGAAATGGGAGATAGAATGGTACGGGAGGAAACAGGTTCGGGGAAGATGCGAATGTGGTTCAGGGAAGATCCAAATGTGGTGGGGATAGCGTCTTCATGCATAAGCACTCAGGCATTCTCCTGCGATTGTGTTTGCATGGAGTTATGCCATCATTTTGTACTAAAAGGGGGTTGCATAGATGAATTGTGTTGCATCTGCACGGCCTGGGTGAGATGTGTTTCACCCATTTTGCCGACCCCCGCTCATTTTTTTTGGCGTCCACTAGGCGAGTTGTGTTACGCCGGTTCATGGACTTGAGTGTAATGCGAATGCGGAAAGCGTGTGCTGCGTATGTACATTTTGTGTATGGGAAGTCAATGGGATAGTTAAGGATAGTGATAAGGACTATGGGTAGGGTTATGAGGAACACAAGGATGCACCCTCCAAGTGGACAGGCCAACTTAAGCAGCCATCTCAAAACGTTGTCGGTATTACACCACTCAGATGAACGCACCTTCGAACGATGTCCTCGTAACAAGTAACCTGCAACCAAAGAAGAAAACAGAGGATACAATTGTCCATGCGAATTAAAGGCGAGGTTGTTGAAACAAGTACTATTTGAGGCAAGATAAAGTGAATGGGCCGTGGAAAAGGAACTGTAGCACAAGGCGAGAGTCTTCAACCTTGACGCTCGGCCTAGCATATCACTGCTAAAGAATATCAGACTCAGCACACCTGACTGGTTATGTAAAGAACCAGCTAGGTGAATCTATGAAGCCAGAGCCTGATAGCGATGATGACCAAAGATCCCCAAAGTCGTAATTGATGAGAACTCCTTTGGGGCTCCGGACGGTAAAACCAACCTCTCAAAGGTACCACCACTGGAATGGGTGTGGTGACGGTATCTCCAAAGGGTCAGTAGTAGGCCCTTCAGCACATCCGAGAGATTAGCAGAATTCTAGTGAGGTAGTGACGCTAGGGCTGTCTCAGCGTCCCACCTCATTTGTCTTGCAGCTGCACAGAGATGATTACGCTCGCTTGACTTGCATGATGGCAGTTCGTGAGTCCCAATTTTAAGTCCTAGTAGACTGTCGTTGCTGGTTTTAAGTCTCAGCAGACCATGGTCCCAGTTTAAAGTCTGGGCGGACCGAGAAATGCTAGTTTTAAGTCGTAGTGGATGGTGGCGAAGCTAATTTATGGTCTCAGCAGACCGTGCTATGGTTGTCAGTTTTGTGTCATGACCCAGGGACAAGTCTGTACTGGTTTTACATCTCAGCAGACGACTACTTACCTGCGCCAATTTTGTGTCATGGCGGACAACCGGTGCCAGTTTAGCATCGTGGCGGACGCGTGCCGAAAATGCCAGTTTTTCATCTTGGCAGACCTGTACAACACTGCCAGTTTTACGTCACAGCGGACGGTTACAACTTGCCAGTTTTGCATCGTGGCGAACGATCAGTGCTAGTTTAGCATCGTGGCGAACACGTGAAGGGAGTGCCAATTTTACGTCGTAGCAGATGGTTGTTGCCAGTTTAGCATCATAGTGGACAATTATGGCCACACCTGATGTTCACACTGGAGATGCAGCTATATGTAGTACCATTTCAGATATATGTGATTCACAGGATTCGGTAACTCGTTGCCGTCGATATCCGCTAGCTTGAATGTTTCGTTGCCATACACATCCGTCACCAAGAAAGGACCCTCTCAGTTTGTAGAAAATTTTCCCACTGGTTCACGAATGGCCTTCAGAACTAAATCTCAATTCTTGATCGGACGCTGCTGAAGATTGTGACGATGCTTTTGCCTCTGCTTGTCTTGATACTTTTCGATTGTATCAAGCGTCTATATTCGCTTCTCTTCTACAGAATCCAAATCCATGATCCAAGACTCGGTGTGTTGAGCCTCATTTATAATCATGGAGAGGACCACTCTAAGAGAAGAAATTTGCAATTCAAGGGGCAACACTGCCTCAGATCTGTAGACTAGGCTATAGGGCGTACTGTCTGTAGCCGTCCTACATGTAGTAAGATATGCCCATAGCACATAGAGGATTTTTTCCTGCCACCGTCTCTTGTTGCTATCGAGCATTTTCCTTAGCAAATTGATGATGACTTTGTTTGTGGCTTCAGCTTGACCATTCTCTTGTGGGTAATAGGGCAAGGAAAAAGATTGTTTAATGCTGAGGCTATCACAGAAGGATTTAGTTTCCGTACTACTAAACTATGGCCCGTTATCGATCACGATAGTCATCGGGAGACCAAATCTGGTTACAATGTTGTCTAAGATGAAATGGCAAACCTGTTGAGATGTGATCTTCCGTAAAGGAATAGCTTCTACCCACTTCGTGAAGTACTCAGTAGCAGTAATTATGAAGCTATGACCCGCGGAAGATTTCGGTGTGATGGGACCTATAATGTCTAATCCCCATCGTTGAAACGGCCATGTTATCTGAGTCGTATGTAACTCTGTAGGTGACACATGTATAAGATTTGCATAACGCTGACACGTGTCGCAATTTTTAACCTTTGTTAGACAATTCTTTTCCATGTAAGGCCAATAATACCCTAAGCGACGGATTTTTGAAGCCATAGCCCATGGTGCTACGTGTCCTCCGCATAATCCCTCGTGGACCTCGCCAACTATACATTGTGCTTGGTCCTTGTTAACGCAAGTAAGCAGTACACCATCAAAAAAGCATCTACAAATAGTACTGTCTCCTATGATGATGTACTGCCTAGCTCGCTTGCGGATTTCATCTTTCTGCGCTCGTGTTAATTCGTGCGGTGGCTCGCCATGCACGAGGTAAGTCTTAATGCTATCGTACCACTCTGGCGTTCTGTCCTCGAGCAGAGAGGATATTTGGCCTGCTTGAATGACAGGATCTATGCAATCTGTTATTAATGCGAGATAGGTGTTAAACAGGTGCGAGGGCATGTTCAAAGCCAGTGTAGCCAGTGTGTCGGCCACTGTGTTATCAATGCGTGGCACATGTTGGGCATCGATGGTCGTGAACCACCTCAAAAGATCTTTAGCCATATCGCAGTAGGGTTGTAAATGTGCAGCCTTGCAAGCGTAGACTCTTGTGATCTGATTGATGACGAGCATCGAATCACCCCTAATTGCCAGGTGTCGAACATCGAGTTCGCTGGAAGTTAGTAATCCCCTAAGAAGCCCCTCGGACTCTGCCACATTGTTCGTACACGGGAAGGTCAAGCGATAAGCGTGAAGATGCACATCCTCAGGTGATAGCGTAATAACTGTAGCAGTGCTGCCGCCTCTAATAGTTGAAGCTCCGTCGAAGTATAACGTTGCTTTGGGGCTTGTCAGGACAGGGCTTAAGCTATGTACATGTTCATCTGAGAATTCAGGCTCTAAGGTCACCTAACTGTCAATAGGTGATGTTATTAATTGATCGGCTATCGCTTGGCCTTTCGTAGAAGATTGGCCAATGTAATGCAGATCGAATTCTGCTGTGATAGCCTTCCAACGAGCTATTTTGCTACTTTCATATAAGTTGTGCGTAATGCCCTAAGAATTTTATTTTTACAGATGATGTTGACCTGACTACAGAAGAGATAGTGCCTAAATTTCTTTAGCGTAAACACTAACGCTAGGCAATTACGCCCTACTTCGTTGTACCTAGTTTCGTATGCACATAGGGCATGACTCAAGTAGTAAATGGGTACTTCTGACCTGTCGCTTCTCTTTTGATAGAATAATGTGGCTAAGGCTACGTCTGAGGTCGCAAGGTAAATGTAGAACGGCTGATCCCTTTGTGGTGGGAATACCGTTCGCAAGCGTTGGAGTTCCTATTTTAGGGTATCAAACGCACGCTGGCAATCATCTATCCACTCGAAATTAACACCTTTCTTGAGAAGGTGTTGCATAGGGTGCAGTTTATCTGTTAATCTCGAGATGAACTGCCTGATAAACTGTAGTTGTCCTTGTAACCCACGTAATTGCTTGAGATCTGTGGGAGGCATTAACTCGACAATGGCTTTGACCTTATCAGGGTCTACTCGTATGCTAGTTTCTGACACCACAAACCCCAGCATGCGTCCAGTTTTGACTCCGAATACGCACTTCTTTGGGTTAAGCTGGAGGTCGTATTTGGAGCATCTTTTAAGGACTAACTCCAGGTCCTCTGAATGATCTTCTAATTTCATAGACTTAACAGCTATGTCATCAACATAGTCATTCAGTCTTCCTAGGAGGTAATCACTAAAGATGTATGTCATAGCCCATTGATACGTTGCTCCGGCATTTTTCAAACCAAAAGGCATCATGGTATAGCAAAAGGTCCCCCAGGGCGTCATGAATGTTGTGGTTAATTGATGTTCTAGGTTGATGCAAATCTGATTATAGCCCAAAAAGCCATCCATGAAGGATAGAAGCGCATGCCCAGCTGTTGTATCAACTAGTTGATCGATACTCGGTAGTGGAAAGTTATCCTTGATTGTGGCCTTGTTTAGGTCTCGGAAGTCTATACAGATGCGTATGCTTTCGGTCTTCTTTGGGACGACTACAATGTTAGATACCCAATCCGAGTAATTAACTACGCGGATGAAACTAGCCTGATATAGTTTGGTGATCTCATCACGCACTGCTAGCACGATTTCTAGTTTAATTTTTCGTGCTTTTTACTTAGTTGCTTTGATATGAGGGTCTAAGATTATATTATGTTGAATTAACCTGGGATCTAGTCCTGGCATGTCTTTGTACAACCATGCAAATACCGTGATGTTGTCTTGGAGGACTTGTTTTATAGAGTCATGCATTTTCTGGTCTAGTAGAGAACTAACCTTAAGAGTCTTGGACTCACCCTTATGCGTAACAACAGAAACCTCGCTGAGGGGGTCTTCGGTTATGTCTCCAGCCTCCAGGTCTAGCGTGCGCGTCAATTGTTCTGGCCATTCTGGAGATGTTTCCGACATGGCTATGGTTACGTCATCGAGGAAAGGGGGAGTTTCTACTAATGTAAAATCGAATTGCCTAACTACTCTCCTGTGGGGACCTGTTAGAGTCAGGGGCGCTGAAAGGGTTGCATCCATTTGCCAACCATCCTGCAAAATTGCCAAATGTGTAAATGATTAGGAGAAAACATGATGTGGTGTTATCGAGTGTGGAAAGCTAACTAAATTTTGAATATTGTGAATAGTCTATAATTAATGCTACCCGATTACGAGGCGATAAGGTGTGGTAGTTTAACGTCATTTCGGACAGTGGCGCATGCGATATCTGCCGCATTAATGCCTTGATTTTTGGGTTCCGTATTATACTGATACCAGCATTTAGGAAAGTCTCGTTTTAATCGAGCATCAAGTCGGTTAACTTCGCATATAAATAGGCAGTCCCTATTGGAAACAGGTTGTTGATTATTGCGAATTTGAATTCTCAACTATTACAGAAAGAAAGAGGAAGAGCGAAAGCTTGGAGCGTGTTACTTGTGACTTGCGAGAGCGGGAAGGGGTGGAAGGGTTAGAGCTGCAATAATGGCATCAAAAGTGAGAGGAAAAAACATGAAATTGGCCAAGATTGACGAGGTGCAAGGGAGCCTACAGCATGTTTCGCAGGCAGTGGTCGAAGTGAGAGACCCTACACCTTTGAATCGATAGGCCATCCCTTGCTTATTCATGTTACTTTTGTAGTGTTTATTCTTGTAGCGTTGCCTGTGTAAATTAAAATTTTAGACTATAGACCTCGCGTTAACCCGAGGGTTTATACACTAGGATTGCGTCTATCGTCGTTGTCAGGGACAAACCTTGTACTGTCACAAGGGTATAGGCAATTTCGGCATGAATAGCTAAGCGTAATCTGTAGATTTTCTGTATTTTGAGCATGCAAATATGAATCGAGACGTTGATGTGTTTATTATTTTCTCTATACAGTATCATGTTAAGACCCGTCCTAATCGTCTTGGATATATTCGTGGTTTTATGCTGCATAAACCCAATCGTACCTAATGTCCCTCCCCCACAAACTCGGTTGCATGGAAGGGCCATATGGTTTCGAAAGGATGCGCTGGAATTTTTGCAATTTTTACTGCGTAACTACAGCATTATTGTATGGTCACACCTATCAGGAGATATTGCTGGCGCCATTTTGGAACACCTGTTAGTGGGTTCTATGCAAGGAATTCTGCCCTTCTTAACAGACGGGGCTATCGACACTGGTCGTCTCCAAGACCGCGAACTTAGCACCAGAAGGTTGAGGTGCTTAAGTTGGATCTAGGAAATGGCTCAGTTTAGCTGTTACCACGCATACAACACTTTTTTCGTGGCCCGTCACGTCTCGACTTACTTCCAGAACCCACCAGGCACAGTGTATTATTCAGGGGGGTAAGTGGTTTTATTGGAGGTATTGCCATTATATGTCTATTGTCTGAAGCGTAAGATAAACATATGTGGTATGGTACAGGTTTTTTATCCATGAGAACTAGTTAGTAGGCGATGATGATACCTTAACTTGGACTGAAATGGCAATAAAGGCGTTTACCTCTACTAGCAATGTACGCGCTGGTGTAATGGGGCAAATCGGCTTCGACATTCATGAGTACCCCACCCATTATGCTGATGCTTTTGAGAATTACCAGAATCTTGGGTGGTTATATGACGATTGGACTTTGGATCTGCCCCTTACCATTGCAGACGTGCGGAGGAAACTTCCTCCATTTCCTTTGCCATTTGGACCTGGTAAAATTGTTGTGTATTTTATTGTTACATAATGTAATTGTGAATCATGAATGTCGCATAATAGTATTTTTTGACATGTGTCTTGCATTGTTCAGTCAGGGAATCCTGGGAGATTACCCTTACAATTTTCGGCCGCAAGGCGAATACCCTTCTCTTCCGCTACGGCGACATCAAGGAGGCACAACGCTGGCTCGGCCATGCAGCGGCCCCAGTTACGTTAGTTACCAAGCTACGAGAAGCGAGGCTAATGCACTTATTTTTGGTCGTAACCCCTGATGTCCCCGTCAGTGAAATGTTAACCCTGGTCAACTCCTTCAGTGAAAGGGCTGAGCACCTATGCATGCGCATGCATCACATACGTGTAAGTTTTGATATTGATGCTCAGCTTTTTGCAGACCTTTTTGGCGTCCCCTCTGATGGCCTTCCCATAGAGGAAAAGGCGAAGAGGAGCCTCGCCTGTCAGGAGTGGCTGGAGGAGTGGCTAGGGGCCAAGAAGGAGGCTAAGGGGATCCCTTGTGAGAAGATCAAACCAAAGATCGCCAAGACAATTTATCCCCTGTTCCGGGCCAGGGCTTTCCCCAAAACACTCTTGCAGGGGAGGTTCTTTACCATAGAATAGACCCGTATCATGCGAGAGGTTATGGAGGAAGGGACCCAGTTTGACTGGGCAAGCTACTTTGCTGAGGAATTACGCACTGAGATGATCAGGCTTCGCCAAAAGCTTGATTCTTGTTTCAACGTGCATTACGCCTTCTTCATAGCTTGCCTTCGACATTTTGCCAAATTTTTGGTTATCCAAAGGAATGGGGTCTGGGTGCAGCAAGACTGAGACCAGCTATCCAAACCTTGGATTACCCATATTTTCGGCACTACCCGTGGACAGGATCCCCCGGAAGGGGTTGGCGAATCTCTGTCTATAACGACAAGGGATTTGGCGGCGTCTCGAGTGCGAGGCCCTGATAGCGTAGGCGGGGTGATGCCCACTTACACTAGCGATACTTCGCGAGAGAAACGCTTGGCGGTAGAGATTGTAGAGCCTTCGGGTCGGCATAAAAGGCTTCGCTTAACTGAGGCCCCTACGGAGCCTGGGAGTGGCACAGGTCGAACCATGCAAGTCAGAGTTCAACGGAGTAAACCTCTGCCTGGTAAGTGTAAAAGAAACGTGGTGAAAGTTATTGTATTACACAATTTTTATTTGAGATATTTTGAATCATCTAAATTTGACTGTGATATGAACAGTGAGACCTATGAAGTAGTTGACCCCTAAGACAGGGGCAATGATATTAAATCGTGGGGAAGGGACCCCAGTTTTGGAAGGAGAGGCTCCAGCTGTTAGGACTAGCGATGCACACACTCTTGTGCGTGAGGATAGGGAGGAGGCAGGTACTGTTGACGCACTCCCCACTGTAACCAGCAGAGGTAGTAAGCGTATTGGCTGTCTTGAGGAGTTTTGTTAATAATTAGGATTTTTAACTAAATTATGCTACAGGTGAAGAATGTGTATCCACGTCTGCCTCTGCGAGTAGAACATGGAGAGAGTTTCCAGACAAATTCACCTTCATGGAAGGCGTTGTCAGCGATATGATCGAGCGCCTCGAGCACGTCGATCCTGGAGCTGGTATGTCATAGCTATAATAGGTTTATTTTATCATAAAGTGGTGATGTTTTATTTATATTGATAATTTTTGCTGTCAAGAGCTCTCCTTCGATGGGACTCAACGGAGCCCATTGATTTGGACACAGTGGAGCCTCCATCTGACGGGGCGGTCATGCCACGCAGAATTTATGAGGAGATGCGTAATTGTGCGTTACGCTCAACTCGCTCCTTGTGGGAGAGTAAGAGTGTCAATGAAGACCTCTGGAAAAGGCTACAGAGGTCAGAGAGGGAGAAGGAGTCTCTAGCCAAAGAGGTCGAAGACTTAAAATCGCGATGCGAGTTCCTGCAGGCACGGGAAATGGGTGAGGAGGACTGGCACACAGTTGTGATTGACTACTCTCACTATTGGACTGTAATCAGGAACAGCATGCAAACCAGTCGAGAGTTGGAGGAGCAACGGATGCAGATAGAGCTGTTATCTCAAAAAAGCCAAGACTGGAAGGATTTCTACGCAAGTGTGCAGGAGTGGGGGTAGAAAGAAAAGGATCACAAGCATCTGTATAAGCGAGAAAGTATTGCTTATCGTCAGCATTACCATGATTCTGCCATCGAAGCTCAATCCTTGCGGGTATTCCTTGATGTCATTGGTGCATCCCAAGCTTTCGAGAAGTTTCAGGAGCAGGTGATAATAAGTGTGTCACCGGAAAGAGAAATGACTCTTCCCGGGGGCGAGACTACTGTCCCTACTTTCTTCCCTGATCCGTCTCGCTGGACTAGTATGGAAAAGGGGAAGGTGAAGGCTGGAGCTACTCTGGGGAACAGCGTATGGTCTGAACTAATTGAAGATGAGATTATGCAGCGCCTATGGGTCAGTTTAGAATAGCTTCCCTTTGCTGCGGAAGCAGGATCGTCGCGAGTAAGTTTAAACATTATTGAATCTAAGATTTTTGGTTATGGTGTCAAGTCTTTGCTAATGTATTTGCTGTATACAGGTACAAGAATTGGAGGGCGAAGGCAAACAGGGTGGGGAACGGGCACAAGAAGAGGAGCGTAATAGCGAAGAGCATCCTCTTGTGGAGCTGAGCTTGGAGCAAGGGCCTCGTGGGGATGGCATTCCTCGCGAATGAATACCTTCTAAGAAGGACAGCCCACTTGAGGATGATTTATTAGGCTTGGAGCCTGACCTAAGGGATACGGGTGATAGTGGCACCAGGGGGGATGCGTAACTCTAACTTACGCATGATTTTATTGATTGGAATTGAACAATGGTTGTATGAATGTTGAAAAGACTGGCATTAAGATCTTCTGTATGGTTTTAAATGCTATTTATTTTATTTTATTTTGGTTTTATCTCTTTATTTGCAACACGTAACTGTAGTTGTTTAAGAATTGCTAGTTTAAGGCCATCGCAGGCCATCGTGTAACATTTGCGTAAGATACCATGGAATTAGTTTAAGGCCATTGCGGGCCGTCGCTAGTTTTAGGCCGTTGTGGGCCACTGCTAGTTTAAGGTCGTTGCAGGCCGTGACTAGTTTAAGGCCGTTGTGAGCCCACTACTAGTTTAAGGCCGTTGCGGGCCCACTGCTAGTTTAAGGCCGTTGTGGGCCCACTGCGTAAGTTTGGAACCGTTATTGATAATAGTGTACATTTCTGCGTAATTGCACTAAAATGATCAATGAGCATAAATAGTGTATATAAAGAAATGTGAGTGGCGCAATGAATAGCAAGCATAAATATGTATGTATATATTAAAGAGGATTGACAATGGAAACTGCTAAGCGTAAAAGGCAAAATTATTAAAGATGTGAAGATGCGCGTAAATGCCATTCAGATCAATCACTAATTCATAATTGTTTCTTGATGGCCCTTACGTTCAGTGATGTGTAAGGGTGGGGAGACTTGTGTCCCGACTCTTCCACACCACTATCCTGGAATGGCAAGTTGGCCCAGGCTAGACTGTCATCATTCATTTCGATTTGTTTAGGGATTCGGGGATGGGTCTGATCATCTGATGTTTCTATCTCTGAACCCCATTCCTCTTCGATATTGTTGACAGTCCTGGGGGTGATTTTGTCACCACGTATTACAACCTCTTCCCCTGTGTAGGGTAGGTTTATTTCCTGATGGATTGGTGATGAAACCATCCTCAGTTGGGCTAGCCAGGACCTCCCTAGAATTAAGTTGAACCTGGGCATCTCCTCGACGATAAGGAATGTAGCATCCGTTGGGAATTGATGCCCTACCACAAATTCGATGCGCACCGTCCCCTTGACCTGAACCCGTGCTCCGTTGAACGACTTTACGCATGTTGTCGTTGTGGGATTGATCTGGTCGACCAGACCCAACCTATCCACAATGGGATAAGGAATGACATTTGTAGCTGCGTCGTCGTCAACGTGCACCCTCCGGATTCAATATTGACCCACCCGGATGGTGATAAACATGGGTTTAGTTGTCACTTGACCTTTCTCGGGATCATCTTTGATGGATTCATCATGAAAGGTCAACGAGGTAGGTTTAGGTCGCTTAGCATCAGAGGGAAACATGATAGTGTGTATCGCTTCCTTCTCCGCTGGTAGGCTTTCCTCCACAGGTATGGATGTCAACATGCGGACCATGGCCTCACGGTGTTTTTGAGATGTCATGAGTAGGTCATAGAGGCTTAGCATTGTGTTTTTTTTGTTTCAGAGCCTGTTTGACCTGTGTAAACACGTCGAGGAGGTCTCGTTCTTTACTGGCTTGTTTGTCCCCTCTATCTTCTTCCATTCGCCCTAAGAGACGGATCTCCCTGGGTGGAACGGCGTCGGTCGGAGGGTTGCTCTTTTTCTTGCCGAGGGTGGGTGGCTGTGTTTCTACACCCTTGTCCTACCCAAGAGGTGCAGACGTAGGGATAGAGGCCAAGGGCCTGGGCCTAGCGAAGCCTAGCGTAACATGGTTTTTAGCGGCATTGACTAACGTGTCCCCTTCATTTTGTTTATTAGGTGATGGTCGGTGATTTGTGTTAGAAGCTTGCCCCTACGTAAAAGGGGCAGCTGGTGATTTTGGCACCCTGAGAATGAAAGGCGCCTTAGGTGTGGACGCGGACATAGCCGCGGCTTTACTGTTACTGGGAGGCTGAGTTGCCTCTGGAGAAGGTGCCCGAATGATGAAGGGTGGCCTTGAGACACCACTAGCTACCGGTGAAAAGCTTGTCCCCCTTGGTGAGTTGGTAGGTACACACAAAACAAAAGGTTGTTTGGATGGTACTTTTCTCTCACTGTCCGTACTCACCACGTTGATTGTGTAGGGTGCGTTGTTTACGTTTAACGGATCTTTGTACACATGCAACGCTTGGTTTTCCGGACGCGTTGGACTACTGCCATCTAATTTGAGTGAACCATCATCAAGCATGCGTTGAATATCGTCTTTCAACACCCAGCAGTAATCTGTGTCGTAACCACACAACTGATGGCAGTCACAAAAATGGTCCAGCCTGAAAGACCTCGGAACTGGTGGTTCGTTAGGTAGGGCTAAGGAAGGATTCTTCAGCAATTCACAGTGACATCTGTGACGCTTCAGAGCTTCTTTGGATACCTTCTTAGTTTGAATGTATCCTGCCCCTAGTAGTTGTTTCAAAAGTTCCGAGTGTTTTATAGGGAGGGCTGTATACTTTAAGCGATCTTTACGCTCAAAGTTTGGTTTTGGCTGAGGGGGCTTTTCAGCGGCAGATGTGTCTTGGCTGGTGCTACTCGCACTAGCCGTGGTCTCGGGTGATGCCGTAGGTGCCTTCTTGTTTTTGTTCTTAGTGCCTTCAGCCAGCATAGCTACCGTCGTTGTTGTTGTTTTACCTTTATCCTTACCCTTGTTGTTAGCATTTTTATAGGCGACATACGCCGGGTCCTTGCTAGCCTCCACAGCATCTTGGATGCTTTTGGTCTAGGCAAAATCCTAATGTAAGGAGCTAGGGGAAAGATAATACAGCTTAGACTTGATAAAATCATTAACTGCTCCTTTGAATATGGCTAGCAAATGGGCCTCCGCGATTGGCTCACGGATTTCATTCAAAGTAGCACTCCACCGTTGTATAAATTTTTGGACTAGTTCGAGCGAATCCTGTTTCACTCCCATGAGTTGATCTAATGTGATCTCCGGCTTTAGGTTGTATTTAAAGTGAGTCACTAACTATGTCAGGAGCTCTTCCAAGGTTGAGATGGAAGAGCGAGGGAGGGCTCGATACCAATCCAAAGCTTTCCCTGCCAGAGACATCGCAAAGACCCGAATAATTGTGTGAGGCCACTGCTGTAACAACAAAGATTCAGATCTGAAGGTGACCAGGTGAGCGTTGGGATCTCCCTCCCCATTATATTTAGTTAAATGGGGTAAGGACATCCCTAGGGGTAATGACAACATGGGGACTACTGGACTAATAGGATCATCTTGATAGAAGTCCATGATCTGTATAGTGTCTGAACCAGCGGCCTTAAGGCATCTAACCTCCTCGGTGAGGGTCTGAATAAGTAAGAATGCTTGATATAAGCCTGTTGATGAAGATGTCTGTGCAGGGGGAGCAGGGGGTTGACCTGCAAGAGTTGCACTAGGTAATGGGAATGGAGGAGTGGTTTGGCTGGTAGATGGTGCGATGGGGATCCCTGCAGACAGAGGTGCTTGTGAGGACCACCACCCACCGATTTGAGAAGAGAGATTAGGGATGATAAGGATATTGTGGGACCATCTGAGGAATATGCATTGCAAGTGCAACTGAGGGTTGCACGCCATATACAACAGACTGGTTATGTTGTGCCACGAGGATGATCCACTGACTCACAGTGGGCTGTTGGACAGATGTCTATGGCTGAACGACGGCTATGATCTGTTGGGTTAGAGGGGGCGACAACGATAAAGTTTGTGCCTGATTTTGCACCGGGCGAGTTGTAGATATGGCATGGGGTTGGATTTGAGGGATGAAATGGGGCACGGTGGATGCTAGGACCACCGACGAAATGCTAATTATGCATGGTGACGAGACCGCCCCCATGTTATTTTGGGGTATTTGCACTTGCAGCCCAGATGACTGCATAGTGGCTTGCGGGATGACAGGAATGTGAGTTTGTGTGTTCATGGCGGGATTAAGGTGGGTGGCTTCTCCATTGAGAGGGAATAAGGGACTTATGTAGGTGTGGGGGCTCAGATTATGGTACGAATGTTCAGACTAGGCTGCAAATTCATCATCTTCTTCCTCCCCGTTCTAGGGTTCGATCATAGCCCGTGTAGCCTAGCTCCTAGCCATGACCAACTGTGTTATGATTTCATGGTGATGTTCTGTTAGGGGAATGATGTTGTAGGCGGTAGGGGTAAAATCCTGACCCCCTCGGTGGATCATCTCAAACTTTCGCTTCACCTCGATTTCGGCTCAGCTAAGGGCAAGCTTTGCCTGGATCTTGACGTAGATAAAGTTATATTCTTCAGGGGTCATGATGGTAAATATGCGGTCTTTGCCCTGCAGTCTCAATGACCGACATGACAGTCCCTGAGGTCCTATAACACCAAAGGCTGGTCCAGTGGCGGCGATGGGATTCACAGATGTGGCACCCGAGTCAGTGGTAATCATGGCGGCTGTGGTTGTGTGTGCAGAATCCATTGGTCAAGTAGGCTAATGGTGACAAATGACTAGATCCAAAAAGCGATGGACAAAGAAGATCACGATTAAGCTTTCTACCCTGTAGGATTTCAAAGAAATCGTTACTGTGACCGATCTACACCGCACGCTTTTTGTAAACTTCCCTAGAGGTATTACGTTTACGTTTTGGCAACGCGGGTACAGATCGCTTATAATGCTACCCGTAAAAATATGAATTGGAGCCTATGCCCTCCTTCTAGCACTAGAAAAATGTAACGATGGAAAATGTTAGTAGTTGGAATACCAAACAAAATCCGTGTACACAGTCTTAACCACGGATCCGTGCGAGGGCTGTGCTGGAGAAAATGAATCCGCGGTGCCCTGAATGGTCTTGTCGATCGGACAGGGACTTACTAAATTAGTAAATCGACGAAGATTATAGGTGTTTCGTGGAATGATTTGATTCAATAAATTGCAAAAGGAAAGAAAAACGATCTAGATAAATTGCAATAATGACAACGTTAACGCGACAAAGGGAATCGGATTTAAAAGAAATGCATGATTTCAAGATCTGTACTTTGACCCGAAAAAAATGAGTATTTTGTATACAAAGTTACAATGGAAAGACTCTGATTATCTTGTGTGAAACATACACAAAATAATAAGAAAAAATGTTTAACAAGGAGTACAGAATGGAGCTCGGTCTACCTTATAAGCCAAAGATGGAATGCAAGGAAGGTCAAGCTCAGATGTCTATCAACCAACTGTGTCTGGTCAATAGATCTTGCCAACTGCACCAGATGATCTCTCGATCTCTGATCTATCTTCTTTGCTTTGGATGGTCTCTGCTCAAAGCTACTAAGGATCACCGATGGGAGAACTGTATTTTCGCCAAAAGGTATGATCACTCCTGCTGCTAAATGTTCCAAAATGTCTCTTGTTTCTGCTCAAGGATGAAAACTGCCAAAAAGAATGAAGATGCTAACCGCTGCTCCTCTTTCCAAAAGTCCAGAAGTCTCTACCTTTCTTCGCCAACTAGGGAATGTATAACATGCAGAAAAGGCACGGCCTTGATGACACGTGTCTCGAATTTTTTGGATGCCATTGACTTGACGAACTGGCTATGTCACATCACATTGCAACGTATGCTGTCAACACTTTTGCCGAAGCTACTTCATGATTACGCATAATATGCTTTAGCTGGCTTTACGATGTATTACACTTGTTTACGCTGCGTCGTGTGGCAGAGCGTAACAAAGCATGGAAATAGTGAGTCAAGTTGTTTTACGCTCATTTACGTAGCAAAGCATAGTGAAGCGTAAAAAATGATTAACTCGATGATAAATTACGCTGACGTACACTGCGTAGCGTAATGAGCTTAAGGTGATCAATCTGCAAAAAGAAAGGAGCCGATCTATCACGCTTCCTTTGGACTTTCCCTTTGACCTTTTTGAAGTTCATTACGCTACCTTGCGTAATAGAGCGTGAATCCGACCAACTGAGGGAATAGCCTGCGCTTACATCAAAAGCATAGATGAACTTGAGCAGGTCCATCACCAACTTCCAAACCTTAACCTGAAAACATCAATTGGGGGAAGTTGGAAATTCCTAAAAAATTCAAACAAGCACTCTGATAAGACGTTGTTTGTCATTGTGCAATAGACCAAACCTTACCATGAATCTAGAATGGTCAGTGCACATAATACTTCTGATAAGGGATGAGCCTGCTCATTATTTCAAATCTCCCCCTTCCAACTCAGTCATGGGGGAGATGGCCACCTCTGATAATCATTTGAGGCCCTCAGTTCCTTTTTAAGTTTTTATTTTACACATTATTTTTTTACAAATTTCTTTAAATTTTTTTTTGTCTATTTTTTTGTTTTGCAACATCATTTATACTTTTCTATTTCTTTGTGTGTTTATTTATTTTGTTAGCTTCGTCACCTAATAAGTGCTCCTGATGGTGGTATGAACTGTATTCTATTGATTGCTAATGTTTGGTTTTTACCTTGGAGTTACAATGTTGATACTAAGGTATGGTTCTTTTGATATAGTAGGCAATGAGTCCACATCATCCATGTATTCATAAATTTCCATGGTCTCTCTTGGCTTGGAACTATACAGTCCCTTTCTTAATGATAAAACTATTAACAAACTAGTGACTGGACATTTCTCAAACTGAGGAAGAACTCAAGGACTAAAAAGGGTGTGACTTCAAGGGGATTTGATGCATTTGTGCTGGCCATTCTCTTGGGTTTTTGGATGTTTTCTTCTTGAGTTTTCCTTACCATTTTGCCATTGCTCCATTATCGGGAAGCTGAGCTAATAAAAAATAATAAGTCTTTGCATGGTGTGGTTCTCATGCAAAAAAAAATATAGTGAGAATTCAAAGCACACCCCTTAGAAAAAATAATCATCTGGGCTACAAGCATTGGTTATGGAACTAAACAAACATGTTCCCTCTAACTAAGGCCCTCTCTTGCTTCCTACTTTTCCTTTTCTCATTTCTTCGAAATGGTGGTGACTCTTTAGAAGAAGCATTCTTGCTACTTCAAGTGGATGGATTGGCCAAGTGTATTAATGCGAAGTCACTAAATGTGGATTGCTTGAGGCTGGATTTGGAATGAGATCTACTAAGTCTCATTAACCATAAATACAAAAGAGGTTGTACACCACCTTGTCTTGAGACTCCATTCCATTCTCTTCTTTCCATCATTCTTCGTCCATTTACCACCTCATTGCCGATTGTATCAGTAGTCTATATTTTGGTTGATACATTGTTTTCTTTTTGGTAAATTCTTGTGGTTAAGACTTTAACTCTTGATTCTGAATGACATTTCCAGAGCCTACGGACTCTTTGAATGTAGGTTTTTCATGGCATAATGGGCATGAGCCTACTTTGGGGAGGACCCACTGGCATTCCTATATGGTGCATCAGTTAACTTCTTTCCCTTAAAAATTTTTGCAATTAATATTTAATTTTTTCATTACCACATCTGACATCCATTTTATCGACATTGCCATTGTTTCTTTTTCTCCTTCTTATTCCTTATAACTTTTATATTTTTTCATTCTATCGCTACCGAAGAATCGCTCTTAGTCATGGGGGTCCTAGTCAAATTTTTTCAATTTTCTCCTAACCCCTACACCTTGGGTAGTCACCAGTGTTATATCTCTAAAATCCATATTAGCCATATCACAATCTAGCCAATGGACCTTACACTGAGGTAAGGTATCAACTGCATTGTGATTTATTTACCCTTGCTAATATGTGACTATGTTGTGTGTGCAGATGGCAATCATACAGCAATGGATTGAATTTGGAGGAAACACTTAGGATGGACTCATGCTAGAACAGTCATTCAAGGAACAAGATTGATGAAGTAGTTATGAATGACCAACGGAAAGCGCAATCTTGGTGTTGGTAGAAACATACTTCTCCTTCTCTCTCTCTCTCTCTTGTCTCTTCTCTCTTAGCTGCCAAATAAGGCTGAATGTCAAATGTATATAGTGTTCACTCTTGTCATGAACACTAATATTTCCATGTATTGTAATGTTAATCTATTCACATGTCACCCCATTCACCACTAGTGTCATTCAAGTCAATAATCCCATACCTTCCTAATATTTTGTAAGGAACTCAAGGATGAGTTTTCATTCAGTCATGGGGGTATGATGAGCCACAATATCACATCCACCACGCGATATCTCATTCTACATCATATTCTATAAATAAGAGGCGACGCCCTTTGTTCCCAATAGTTAGACTTAGACTCTTAGCCAAACTCTTGCAGTTTTACCATTCAAGAGTTAGAATAATTTCTGTGTGCCCGCAGTAGGAGTCCTAAAGTGAACGGATCTTTATTCCAGCAAATTGTACCTGAGCACACATTTTTGTACAACAATAAAGACGAACTTTATGATAAGACTTGCAACATACAGATTAAGCTAATTAGTAATTAATTATTGTTGAATGTTTAATGCTTTCCTAGTTAATTAATCTCTTTCTCAACCTTTGACTCTCTTAGTTAAGTACACTCAGTACGATCGCTTCAAGCATGCTTGTAGCGCTTGGTAACCCAGTAACGATTAGCGTTTGGTAATCCTAGCAACATTGCACTAGTTCAGGATGTGTACGGAAAGTGGGAACGGATACTGGTGTTAGGAACAATTAGAACTTAGTTAGTGAATAGTTAATGAACGTTAGTCACTTAGTTCTCTCTTCCTTTCCCTCATTAGCATAAGACACCAAAAAGATAAAGGTTATAAAAATCATATACCCTAAGCTTACTTAACCATACAACTGTGACAATACAAGTAAGTTTGGGAAGACAACAATTGATTAACCCTGAGTGTTCCATTAAGGCGTGTAAGCACTTAGTCCTTGGAGTTCGACCAAATCGCACGTGAGACGCTCGTATTCGTATCATTGAGTATAGGGGTACCTCGCCACTCATTAACAGCATAGTTTAAGAAATCTACGATTAATCACGATATATATATCGCAATGTAATATTAAAGATAATTCAAAATTGGATCAGACATTTAATCCATTAAATCATGTTATGTTTTTATTGATTTTTTAAGTTTACTATATTATTTATTATTAATTGTGATGTTAATAAAAATATTGGATATAGTTGTGTGCTTCTCAGTATTTAAAAAAGTTTAATAAAGTGTTACTTGAAAATAAAGTTGATTACTTGCTTTTAAATTTTTTTCTATTAATAAGTTGAACCTAGTGTAAGTTTAGTGGTGCGTGCTATGTTTAGTTGAGAAATCTATGATTAATTATGACATGTGCAATATATCACAATGTAACATTGAAGCTGATTCAAGATTGGATCAAGCATTTAATCCATTAAATCATGTTATATTTATATTGATTTTTTAAGTTTACTATATTATTTAATATTAATTCTGATGCCAATAGAAAAGTAATATTTGTATATTGGATGCAACTATGTGCTTTTTAGTATTTAAAAAGGTTTAATAAGGTGTTAATTGAAAATAAAGTTGAACAATGCTTACTTGCGTTTAAATTTTTTTCTATCAATAAGTTGAACCTAATGTAAGTTTAGTAGTGCATGGTGTGTGCAGCATAGTTTGAGAAATCTACAATTAATTACAAGATCTATGGTATATCACAATGTAACATTGAAACCAATTCAAGATTGGATTGAACATTTAATCCATTAAATCATACTATATTTTTATTGATTTTTGAAGTTTACTATATTATTTATTATTAATTTTGATGCCAATAGAAAAGTAATATTTCTATATTGGATGTAGTTGTGACTTTTTAGTATTTAAAAAGTTTTATGAGGTGTTATCGAAAAATAAACTTGAACAATGCTTACTTTCTTTCAAATGATTTTCTATTAATAAGTTGAACCTAATGTAAGTTTAGTGGTGCGCGGTGTGTGAAGCATAGTTTTAGAAATCTAGGATTAATCATGAGATATGCAATATATTCCAATGTAATATTAAAGCTAAGTCAAGATTGGATTGGACTTTTAATTTATTAAATTATGTTATATTTTTATTGATTATTTAAGTTTACTATATTATTTATTATTAATTTTGATGCCAATAAAAATGTAATATTTCTATATTGGATGTAGTTGTGTGCTTCTAAGTATTTAAAAATGTTTAATGAAGTGTTACCTAAGAATAAAGCCGAATGCTTTTTCTATTTAGAAGTTGAACCTAGTGTAAGTTTAGTGGTGCACGCTATGTTCAACATATTTCAAGAAATCTATAATTAATCACGAGATCTACGATATATCGCAATGTAACATTGAAGCTAATTCAAGATCAAATCGAACAGTTAATCTATTAAATCATGTTATGTTTTTATTGATTTTTTAAGTTTACTATATGTTTATTATTAATTCTGATGCCAATAGAAAAGTAATATTTACTATACTGGATGCCGTTGTGCACTTTTTAGTATTTAAAAAAGTTTAATGATCTGTTACTTGAAAATAAAGTTGAACAACGCTTACTTGCTTTCAAATGTGTTTGTATTAATAAGTTGAACCTAGTGTAAGTTTAGTTGTGTGTGGTGTGTCTAGCATAGTTTGAGAAATCTACAATATATCGCAATGTAACATTGAAGCTGATTCAAGATCAGACATTTAATCTATTAAATCATGTTATATTTTTATTGATTTTTCTATTTTGGATTTTTCACTTTAACTGAGCTCTTAGACAAAAAAAAAAGAAATTGTAGCTACCAACATAGATGAATATAATTGTTCTATTTTTCCAATAATGACAATTTTCATCTAATTGATTTATTCAGATTTTTCCTATCTGATTTATGAAAATAAGTACCAATTTGCATTTTCTTGAAAAATTCCTTTTCATGTTTTCCTTTTGCATTTTCATATGTTATTTTCAATGTGCAATGTTAAAAATAAAGTATATTTGATATTTTTTGTGACATTCGTGAAGATGTTACATTACATGTAAAGGTAAATTTATTAGCATGCGCATAATAGTAATTTGTTTTATTACATATTGTAAATAAATTTGGTTACCTTAGTTCACTACATCCTAGATCTTGCATAATCCTATGGGATTAATAAAAGGAATTATTTCAATATTAATTAGTAAATTTTTATTTAGATTTTTTTTTGAGATTCATGCAAATGATAAAATATAAAAACATCCTCAAGAACATAAATAGAGTAATCAACAATGATAGAAAGAAGTATGGTTTTTCTTTTATGTAAAAGTAAGAAAATTAATTGCCCATTTTAAGTAAAATAAATATTTAATTTAAACCAAATTATTAAATTAATAATGATGCATCCTTTACAGGAAAATGAATAATAATAAATGCCATAAATTTTAACCTTCCTATGCCTTTTATGTAAGTTTCAATTTCAAATATATGATAAGTTCAAAATACATTGATACTAAGGGTTGTGTATCATGGAGCGTAGGTTCTGATACCCCACCTCCTCACTTTTGTTAGGAGGGGGAACATATTTCTATAGAAAACCTGTTGTAAGTGGTTCACCATCTCCAATTTCACTTAGGATGTGCAGGACCCCTTTGCCCTTCAACAATGTATGGTGGCTCTCCTGCCTTGAGTCCCTTAAATGTTGTGCAGCTGTGGGATACTAATCCCTTGTGTCAAAAGCACGGAGGAGCATGTTGGGGACTTCATGATCTAGAGGTAACACTATGTTACCTTGCAAATCTCTCCAGTGCATCTATTCATCCTAATTGAGGATAAAAGTAAAATCGGGTATATACTCATCGGGATGAGCATATACCACCCTATATTGTTGAGGAACTGGTTGATTTTGGTTATGTGCTTTAGACCACCGACTGTTTCTTGTATGATCCCTAGGTGGTGTAATGCTCTTGTGAGAAGAAGAAGAAGACATTGTATCTTTTCAATGTGCTATTTAACTGTTATATAATTTTTCATTTAATTAACCCTAAGGTTCGTTTAAGCTCCCAACGATGTGAGTGATTTCCTATGTCCTACTTAGTGCACAAACACTTAGTCCCTAGCAACGGCGCCAATGATGAGTGGCAAGGTACCCCTACACTCAACCATACGAATACAAGTGTTACACGCACGATCCGGTCGAAGTCCGCAGACTAAGTGCCTACATGCCTCATGGAACACTTAAGGTTAATTATTCGTTGTCTTCCCAGACTTACTTGTATTTGTCACAATTGTATGGTTAAGTAAGTCCGAGGTATATGATTTTTATAGCTTTTCTATTTTATCTCCTATGCTGATAAGGTGAAGGGTGAAGAGACTAATTAACTAACTTTAACTAACTAACTAAGCCTTAATTAACCTAGCATCAGCATCCACTCCCACTTACCATTCACACCCTGAACCAATGCAACCTTGGTTACCAAACGCTGGTCGTTGCTAGGATCACCAAGCGTAACGCACATGCTCGAACCGATTGTACTGAGGCAGTTAACTAGGAGAGAAGGGTTGAGAGAGATTTAATTAATAATAAAGCATTAAATGATAAAAAATAAATAACAGTAAATAAAATCCTAATTAGCCTATTCCATGCACTGCAAGGTTTATCCAAGAAGTTTGTCTTTATTGCCGTACACAAACTTGTGTTTAGGTACAATGTTTGCTCGAATAAAGATCCGTTCACTTTGGAGCTCCTACTGCAGCCACTTGGAAAATATTCTATCTCTAGAGGGATCAAACTGCCAGAGTTTTACTATGGTCTAGGCCTAGAATGAGAAACAAGGGAGAGCCACCTCTTATTTACAGATATGATGGCACACTGCGATATCGCGTACATGATATCGTAGGGGAAGACGCGATATCGCAGGGGATGCGATATCACGATGGACGTGATATCACATATGTGATATTGTAGCCCATGCGATATCGCGTCCCATCATAAACCAATATTCATACTTGAACAGCCCATAAAGAATAAACCACTTAGCAAGATCCATGCATTGATATACCAATAACTTAGATACAAAACCTTGATGTACAAGTTATAAGAAATACATAGGTGAACCATAAGGATCATTTTAAAAATCTATCACATGGCTCTAAAAATAAAAATATGTGTTGAATCCTTTGCCCACAAGGCCTCTTAATCTTCAATGGTCTTGTGCTATACTATGATCTAGCATTCACAACATCAATAAGAACCTCTATTTGAGCCTCCTAACTAAGATCTACATGAACCACATGCAAGAAGTATTAAAACATCTTCAAAATAGAGGAAATCATCTCGATGTCACTTGGAACAAGTTATAAGATGAGGCCCATGCTACAAAGCACATTGTTAGAACCAAAAATAATTATTGATTATACAAATCATTAATCAAAGAAAAATCATTAATCTAAACCATTAACATTACTATTAATATGATAATCTATCATTAACCATGATTTTCCTCCTTGTGGATCTTACTATGAGGTTTCCAGCATTAAGCATTTGGAAGAATTATAAGATTGATACCAACCTAACTATTAAAGACTGTTTGGTAAAATATCTTATTTTTTTGGGCAACCCTCACTTAAGATAAGAAGAACTATTGGGGTAGAAACCCTCATGCATATCTGATGAGTGGCAAGGTACCCCTACACTCAACTATACGAATACGAGCATGCACGCGCGATCCGGTCGAACTCCGCAGACTAAATGCCTTAACGCCACAAGAAACACTTGGGGTTAATCGTTCGTTGTCTTCCCAGGCTTGCTTGTAAGTGTCACGATGTATGGTTAA
>MNCI01000864.1:14648-39594 GCA_015680685.1 Gnetum montanum
ACTAGTGTTAGGAACAATTAGAACTTAGTTAGTAAATAGTTAATGTAAGTTAGTCACTTAGTTCTCCTTACCTTCTCCAATTAGCATAAGACATTAAAAACATAAAAAGATATAAAAATCATATACCTCAAGCTTACTTAACCATACAATCATGACAATACAATTTTGGAAAGAAAACGATTGATTAACCTTAAGTGTTTCATTAAGGAGTGTAAGCACTTAGTCCTTGGAGTTCGACCTGATCGAGCGTGAAACAGTCGTATTCGTATGGTTGAGTGTAGCGGTACCTTGCCACTCATCAAATTTTTTCCATTAATTGAGGTAATTAAGCAAGATAACTTAGATAAGTTAAATACATAAGTACAACTGCTTCGATCATAACACATATCTGCTTGGTAATCCCATTAGCATTATTGGTTGGTATGCCCAGGAGCATAGCACTTGGTAACCCAGTAGTGGATACATGGGTTCAAGACATGTGCAGAAACTAGGACCAAATGCTTATGTTAGGACTAATTAGAGACTAGTTAATTAGTTAAAGTAAATTAGTTAATCTAGTTACTTTATCTCTCTTTAAACATCAAAATCATAAAACATAAAATGACACAAATCATATGCCTTGATTACACTTAACCATACCTTTGTACTTCATAAGTGTAATTGGGAAAATAACGAATGACCTTAGGGAAAGGTTCATAGCCTAGAAGACCAATGCACCAAAAACTATAGAGTCCACGTAATTCTACTAGATCATGCGTGAATGCTTCGTGATTTGTATGGTTGGATGTAGGGGTACCTCGCTGCTCATCATTGGTGCTATTGTTAGGGACTCAATTTAGTTAAACATGCGCTATCTAGGTTTAGTAACCATTATTAATATCATTAGATGAACTCAAGGTCAATATTACTCTCACATGACATATAATTACAAAAGCACACTAATAATTTTAATTGTTTGACAAAATGTCTTCTTCTCACAAGTGTGATGATGTCAAACTGCTGGTCTCACAAGAGTGCAAAGAGGTATATACTTATCCAAATGAGTATGTATATTACTTCACCTTCATCCTACATTAGGATGAACAATTGCGATGGCATGATATGGAAGGAAACATCATATTGCCCCCTGATCAATCTATGCCAAGGATGCTCTTTCAAACTCTTAAGAGGTTGGGCATTCCAAATCTTCACGATGAATACATTGCAAATGGTTATGAAACTTGAGACTACCATCCCATCAAAACACAATCTAGGAGATATTACTAGCAGAAGAAGCACTTTACTAACCCCTTATTTCTACTAAATTAAGATGACAATGTGGAACCTCCCCCTGAGGATTCCCAACTTGAAGATTCTCCACCCCCTATTATTGGTGATGAGGGTGTGGCCCTGAACTTATGATCCACTATTCATAATCTAGGTTTAAGAAAAAGTGACAGTCAAGGCAAGGGCTCGAGTAAATATCATGATGGTAAGGGATGTAAGGATGGTGGTCGTAATGAGTGAAAAAGTGGTGGCCGACACCATAGTGGCAGTGGCTGTCCACCTTCCTCTTCATCCTCTTCATCGAATTCCAAACATTCCTCTTCATCTACTGATTTTCATAGAAGCCACCATAGAAATAATCATGATGAAGGTGACCAACAAGTTAATAATGATAGCAAAACCTACTAAGAACATCGAGGTAACAAAGGACATCATCAAAGATAATGCAATAATGATGATGATGAGCCTCTATTGGCAACTCGAAGCATGCTTAACATTGTAGAGGTAGTAAAGATCCTAACTAGGCATGTGAAGGATAGTCAGATCAAGTGCTTAGATATGAACAATATCCTAAGATTTGAGGGGGGATACAACTCTAATCTGCAGACACATTTACAAGCCTTCCATGATGCTTGTTCCTTGTAGAACATTGAAAATGATTATCAGAGACTCAAGCTCTTCCCCAGGACACTCATCAAGAAAGCTAAAAGCTAATACTAATTCTTAGAGCTGGAATCTATTTGTAGATGGAGTACCATGTTAGAGCTATTTAATGACAAATACTAGATGTACTCTAGAGTGTCCAACCTAAGAAGCCAAATCCAAGGCTAGAAACAAGGAACGCATGAACCCTTGGATGCCACCATGTCTAGATCTTATTCTCTCTCTGGCCATGGATATTCTCAAAGGAAACAACTCTGCCACATCATATATGGGCTTAGAGCTAAAACAAGAAGAACTCTTGGGGTTTATGCCCAAGGAAGACTTTCTAAACTAAGATCTCATTAAACCCAAACGCTTATGGAGTAGGTGGCACAAGAAGAAGGTGAGTTATGAAAAAGAGAAAGTGCAGAAGAGTATAATAGGGATCCTTCCATAAGAAAAAGGAAGGTCTAATTCTATGACAAGGAGGATGCACCACTTGATGAGGTGGTAAATAGAAAAACCTTGCCTATAAAAAAATCTATTTTTGATATTTCAACAAAGGTTGATAAATTATGTGACTCTTTGGATGAGAAAGTCCAAACTACTATGAAAATTGCAAAATCTTCCAAAGAGAAAAATAATGATTGTAAATGAAGGAGTCAAAAAGAAGCTGAATGTGCCCATCAAAGAGGTAAGGGCAAGTCTACTACAATAAAATAAGTTGTTAAAACCAACTCTAATGATGATACTGGTTGTGAGATCTATCAATATGAACATCCAAAGGGGTGTTGCCTTGTGGTGTCACACTTACAGGAGTCTGGGGTGTACACATTGAATCCATGACTAGCAAGGGGGCAAGCACCTAGACAATTACCCTATCCTTAAGGCAATCTAAGGTAATTCCACCAATACCAACAAGCTTATTATCCAAGTGGAACTCCACCACAATCATATGAGCAATACCAATAGTGGCACCAACCACAATTATTGCCAAAGTAGTAGTGCCCTTACAAGAAATTAAACCCATACACGTACTATGTTGAGCAACCCATTTCTCCATGAAGNTGCATGGCTAGTAGACCTTCATGGAGAAATGGGTTGCTCAACATAGTACGTGTATGGGTTTAATTTCTTGTAAGGGCACTACTACTTTGGCAATAATTGTGGTTGGTGCCACTATTGGTATTGCTCATATGATTGTGGTGNTTGTGATGCTAACTCATACTATTTTCGATTGGATCAAGGTTGGCAACCTACCCATAAAAATATTTAACTCAAGAAGTCCTCTTATTTACTTGCAGATTGCTAGACATGAGCCATGAAAGCTTCTTCTTGATTCTGGTTCCAGAGTTAATCTCATCTCCCATGACATGTACAAGGCTTGGAACCTACCACCTCTCAAGAAGAACAAAATCTATCTAAAATTGGCAAATCAATTAATCACTATTCCTTTAGGATTAGTGGAAGACATTATGACTACAATTAGTAGGAGGTCCTATCTTGATAGTTTTTTGGTGATCAAGGTTGAGAACTACAAAGGAGACTTCCCCATCATTATGGGAAGGACCTAGTTAAGCACAGTTGATGCACGAATGGGTATAAGAGACCTCTCCTTGAAAATCTTCAAAGAAAATGAATTTGGACATTTAGAGAAGAAAAATATTATACATATCACGTACAATGATCACAGGTGCAATTGCATGCAAAAGATCTAGTCCATCAAAAGTACATTCATTAAAGCATGTAGTCAGTGTGCACATGAGTAAGATATCCAAAGGTGTATGTACATAGAAACCATAAAACAAGAGGCCACCCAGTGGCTGACAGCTAACTTTGATAGTAGCACATTATGCATGGAACCAACTAAGAGCCTAACATGTGCTTATGTTGAAGAAATGGATGAACTTGAGCAAGTTCATCACTAACTCTTTGATGATGAAGATGATGATACCTATTGGGAAGAGTTAGAAATCCCTAATAACTTTAAGTAGGAGCCCCAAGAGTTGAAAACTCTACCAGTTGGCATGGAGTATGCATTTTTAAATAATGGAAATCTGATTATAATCAATGCAAAACTTTCTCCTTAACAAAAAGGAAAGTTATTAAAGGTGGTTAACAAGTGGCTAATAACCTTTGCTTGGTCATATCTAAAGCTAACTGGAATCAATCCATGGATATGCCAATATCACATTTACGCTAACCTAGCCATGAAGCTAAGAAGGCAACCACAAATATGGCTAAACCCCAAATTGAAGTAGATCATCAAGGAGTAAATAGAACAACTCCTCAATATGGGGTTCATCTATTCCATCGTGGATAGTGAGTGGCTTAGCCCACTCATAATTGTGCCAAAGAAAGGTGGCAAGTGGTAGGCCTATATTGACTTTAGGCCATCAAACATGGCAACATTTAAAGATCATTTTCCATTGCCATTTGTGGATCGAGTGTTGGACACCATCTCTAGGCATTCCTATTATAGCTTCTTGGATGGTTGTAGTGGCTATAACCAAATCCAAATTGCATCAAAAGATCAAGATAAGACAAAATTCATGAGTCCCTAGGGGAATTTTACATATTGTGAGATGTCATTTGGCCTATGCAATTCCCCTACAACATTTCAACGCCTGGTCCTTAGCATTTTTCAATAGCAAATTGGTAGTGGTGTGGAAGTCTTCATGGATTACTTCACCACCTATGGAGCTACATTTGAGCAAGCCCTAAATTGCCTTGAGTAGGTTCTAAAAATATGTGTGGAAACAAATTTGTGGGTCAACTAGCAAACAAGTCATCTCATGGTCCAAGAAGGCATTGTATTGGGGCATAAAATCTCACAAGCAGGGATTGAGGTAGATCCTAAAAATATAAGGGTCATCCAAGGAATTACACATCAACCAAAGACACTTAAAGATGTCAGATCATTCCTTGGACACACTGGCTACTATCAACATTTCATAGAGAATTTCTCTAAGATTACAAAGACATTGGTCAACGTTACAAAGAAAGATGCTTTGTTCTACGCGCACCAATTCTACATGCACCAAACTAGTCTAGACCATTTTACATAATGACAGGTGCCTCTAATTATGCCTTGGAAGCTATGCTTACACAGTTGAACAATAAGAAATATCCATACTACATCCACTACGTAAGCCAAAGCATTGTGGGTGCACAATTAAATTACACCACAACTGAGAAAGAACTGATGGCAATGGTGTATGCTCTTAAAAAGTTCAAGCACTATGTGCTTGGTTATAAAGTATTTGTGCACACAGATCATAGTGTCATCTACTTCCTGATGAACAAGCTGATAGTGAGTCCTTGTATCATATGACAGCTTCTAATCTTATAGGAATTCGATCTCATAATGCTAGATTAGAAAGAGATGAGAATGTGATCACTAACCACCTCTCTCGATTAAGATGGGATAACAAAGAGGAGAGCCTGCTCTTCGACGAGTTTCTAGATGAACTCCTCTTTACAGGAGCAATCAATGACCAAGTGCCCATAGAACCAACATGTTACAATGGAATCCTCATTTACCTTCTTTCTTAGGAGATGTGACAAGATTGGGACTTTAGAAAGAAGTAACAATTTCTTCATTAGACAAAGTACTTCATGGAAATCAACAAACACCTTTACAAAGTGTGCACCAATGGCCTAGTTTGTTGGTGTGTCCCTAATACGGATCAACTATGCATTCTTTAGGATGCTTACAAAGGCCCCTATGGAGGCCACTATGTATGAAAACACATGTCCATAAAAATCCTAATGGTAGAATACTATTGACCTACAATCTTCATGGATGTCCACCTATTCGTCCAATCTTGTGAATGCTGCCAAAGAGATAGTGGGATGATCATATGAATGAAGGGTCCTCAATAGTGGATTTAACCACTATAGCCCTTTAACATATGGGGCATTAACTTCATGAGTCCCATCACACCCATGTCCAATGGAAAGGCGTATATCATCATAGTAGTTAACTACTGCACAAAATGGGTAGAAGTAGCAATCGTCACTAATTGTACATCATCCACTACTACTCGATTCATACAAAAAAATGTTGTCAATAGGTTTGGGGTGCCATGTGCACTAATTTCTAATAATGGGACTCACTTTATAGATGCCACCTTTTGAAAACTTATGCAACACTTGGGGGTTAAACATAAATCAACAACACCCTATGACCCCACCCCCACCCTCCATCCCCCAGCCAATGCTCAAGCAGAGGTAACTAACCAAGAGATCACAAAGATCTTAACAAGAACCATAAGCAAATATAGAAGACATTGGAGCACAAAACTCAACGATGCCTTCTGGGCCTATCACTCAACATGAAAACTCCTTATTAGCTACTCTTCCTATGAGTTAGTGTACGGAAAACTTCCAATGCTACCAATTCAATCTGAGCTCCGTACACTCTCAATAGCCTATGATCTAAATCTAAACCTAAGTCTAGCACAGAAAGAAAGACTAATCAATCTCAATGTGTTAGATGAAAATTAATTAGTGACCCTATCTTTGAATGAGGTGCACAAGGCATTTAACAAGCAACAACATGACCTCAAAATATGGAAAGTGAAATTTCAACTGGGAGATAAGGTCCTTTACTGGAACCCAACACATGTACCTTAAAAGAAAAAGTCTCAAACATTATGGAAGGGACCTTATATAATTGATCAACCATTTTCCTCTAGGGCCATGTTAATCTACAAGCTTGAGAGCCTAAATAAAAAGCAATTGGTCAACATCCAATAAGTGAAACCTTTCCTAGAGCCAAGACAAGCTAGTGCAACTACCACCTTAATGGATGGACAACCATGCTCCATTTTTTAGATCTCCTCCTTCCAACTTAGTCATGGGGAAGATGGCTATCTGTGCAAACCATCCATATGGCTTCTTAGTTTTTCACTTTTTGTTTTACACATTTTTGTTTTATAGTTTGTTGATTTTCACTTTTTTCTTTGGTTTTTGGTTCTATTGGTTTTTTCATTTTTTTTGTTTTACAACATCATTAGTATGTTTATCTTTCTTGAACATTTTATACCTTTTTCTATTTTTACTTTATTATGTTTCTATTTGTCATTTTCATCATTTTTGCTAATAAAAAGTGCTTTATTACTGTAGGACACAATGCCATTGCTGCTATTTACTAACGATGGTTTATGCTTAATGTTGTGATTGTTAATGTTTGGTTTCTATTTTTGCATTCCAATGTCTAATAACTTTGACATGGTTTATTTTTCATGGAATAGGCAATGAGTTCACATCATCCATCCATCCACAAACTCTATCATTTTTCTTGTTCTGGAAGTTTGAGGTACTTTTCATTACAAAAACTTTTAATCAATTTTTTGACCTTGGTAGTTTCTAGAATTGGGAATGATTCAAAGGATTGTACATGGTGTGACTTCAAGGGGACTCAATACTCTTTGTACTCTTCTACTTACTTGAGTGCTTGAGTGTTTTTCATGAACTTCTTACCATTCCATTCCAATCACTAATAGGAAGTCAAATAAAGGCTTTTCATGGTATGGTTCCCATCCAAAAATTCAAAAAATAAAATGAAACAAAACATGATGGAAATTCAAAGCACACCCTTTAGACAAATAAACAAGATACAAGCATTGGTTATGGGACTAGAAAGACATGTTACCCATGCCTAAAGGTCCCCTCAAACTAAGGCCCTCTCTCACTTCCTACTTCTCTTTGTGGAATGGTAGCGATTTTGTGGGAGCACTCTTGTGTTTTAAGGGGGTGGATCAGTCTTGGACTGGTGATGTGAAGTCATTGAAAGAGGTCAATTTTGGTCTGGACTAAGGATGAATCTTCTCATGTCATTTTAAACATAAACTCCACAAGGGACTTCTTATGATCTCAATTCTGGATTCCATTCCAACTTCCCAATCATCCATCTATGTTTCCATACCTCAACTCACTATTAGGTTCTATGTTATGCTTAATGTCTTAGTTTGACATGTTGGAATTCTTATATAGATTCTTTCTAGTTGGTCCTTAACTTTTCATGACCATTAATCAATAATGGAGCCCATGGACTCCTTAGTTGAGGTTATGCAAGGGGGAAAAGGGCATGTGCCTACTATGGGGAGGACCCACTTGCATATCTTTTGGCCTGGTTAGTTAAATTTCTTACTTTAGATATTGCTACAATCCTATCATTCACATATTCCATTGTGTATCCTGTAAAGTGCTCCTTAGACTTCCATAATATTCATTCTCTAAACTATTTTATCAACTTTCTCAATTTTTTGAACTCCAATGCCCTATTCTATTATTTTTATCATGTTCATGACTTTTTGGACTTTCATTTGACCCTAATTTCACTCAAAAACTCCTTGTATTTTGGAGGTTTTGACCAAGTCATTAGAAGTCAACGATGATCAACAGTCGCATCAACTTCACCTAGTTTACATAGCTAACCTCGTCATCTAGGCCCCATCAATGCATGTCAAAAACTCTATATATACCACCACATACTTTGCAATTTTTTGACATTTTCTTCATAACACAAGGGGATTTTTTGCCATTTTTTAGAACCCAAAACCTTCCAAAGCTCATAACTTCCAAATTTTTTGTCCAAATCACTCTATTCTTTGCTCCTGCAACTACTAAAGGTAATCTCTTCATTGTGGGGATTGCAAACCTTAAGGTTTTGAATGAAATTTTTTGAGTTAACCATTCTAACACCCTCCAAAATAAATTATTAACATTATAACATAAATAAAATAATGATTAAAATTGATTAAATCAGCCATAATCACAATCCCAATTATTTCATGTTACACAACAATTGCTAACCTATGGTCATGTTATGATTACAGATGGTGCCAAGACTAAAATAACCATAGGAGAGAGAACCTCTCAACCAAGGGAGAAACAACCTAGAATTGGAAGGGGCCAACAAGAACAAGCCCAAGAGCCACCAAAGGCAACCCATGCAATAGGACCTCTTCGAGAGGAGCCCAAAGTGGAATCTATTCAACAAATTCCCAAAGAATAAGTTGAAATAAAAAAAAATCTCAGTGAGGGGAAGCACCAAGACCTATACCAAGGCTTAAGGTCACTCTAACACAAGTATGCCTTGACACCATTAGGCCCCATGAGATCCAACGCTTAGTTCTTCATGAATTGAACTTTGGACCATTTTTAGAATATGCTCCAACAAAGGTAAAAATACAATTACAAACCTCTCCCATATGGCTACTCATCACTTCCAATGGAGAGTGGTACATGGAAGAGGCATATCTCTTCTGGAATAATAGAAGGCTATGCTTCATAATGAAGATCAAGGATATTCAAGTGTCCTACTCGGCTGAAGCTATCGCACAGGTGCTAGGGTTGCCTAATACTAGAACATAATTGGAAAAGTTGTTAACACAAGCTGACCCTGAGGCCAAAAATAAGTGGACCTAGCAATGTTACAAGGTTAACTATAAGGATTTTAACACACTCACACTGGTGGAACGAATATACTTCAAAATCGCAGCCTATCACCTTAATCCAATAGTAAGGCCTAGTAAGGTAACTACCTTTTCTACCCAAGCATGCACCACTCTAAGAAGAATATTTCTAGCAAACCTTCCATAATTGATCTATTTAGAGATCAAGAAGCACTTCAAAGAAAATGAACATGGAAGGAAAACCTTGCCTTTTCCATGCCTCATTTGGAAACTTTGCAAAAGGATAGGGATCATCTACTACACAAATGACACAATCAAAAATGCTCCTTTGGCCTCGTGGTCTAAAATAATGAAGGACAAGATACCTACCATGAGTAAAGAAGGGGAGCAATAGCCGCCACCTCTAGTGCCTACTCAAGAAGCAACACTAGAGGCCTATGCAATCCTTGAGCACTTGCACAAAATCTTGGAGCAACTCTTACATGAGCAAGGGCAGCATGCAGGAAAAAGTAGTGTAGACCCATCTGTATATCAATTAGTGATGAGTCACCTTAATGAGGTGGCTCAAACAATTAGCCAGATGGAAAGAGATGGGCTAATATTCTCTACCCAACAGATGCAGTTGCCCATGAGGTTGGATCCTAATGCCCGAGAGGTGACGGTGTCATTATCTCAACATCATTTATTCCCATAAATCTCTAGGAATGTTGCCTCCTTTTCAGTGCATTTAGAGGAAGGCAAGGGGGAAACTATACTAGTGATGTAGTGCCAAGGGCAAAAGACCATTGCTAAAGTAGTCACTAACCAAATCGCTAAAGCACTTAATGCACCTGTGATGTCTATACCAAACGTATCTACACTTCAAGATGTGTAGACATCTACAGGCATGATCAGTGAAAGATTGAATGCAACCCAGCACAAAGAATTATTATACTGACTAGTAGGGACCGAGCAACCAATTCTAGATATCTTTGATTTTTTTGACAACATCACTACAACTCAGTCGGAGTTGCTACAAGAAAAGGGCAAGTGCATCATCTTAGAAGGACAACTTGAAATGGCCCAAGCACAAAACCAGCACTTGGTAGTGGAAATTGCTAAACTACATGCCTTTTTGGCTGATCCTACACTCCTCAGCCTAACAATCACCAAAGATGAAGCTTTTTAACAACTTCAAGAATGACTAAAACAAGTTGAGGAGGAAACAGTTACAACCATCTTTAACCAATCCATAGCAGAAGCAAAAACCTACTTAGTTTAGAAGGACTTGGTTCAAATGCACTAAGAAAATAAATAATTAATCATCAAAAATAATCACCTATGTCATATTGATGCACAGAAACAATAGATGTAGGATTTCATTCATCAATAGTAAGAGCAACTCAGTAGGGTAAACATAGAATTGAGGAAATTGGCTATGAAAAATTGAAATCTATCTATGGAGGAAGTCCAATCCTTATGTCAAAAGTCTGCCATTGAGATTGATGCTTGGAAAAACAAAGCTCTAAAATTTAAAAGAGTTAATAATCATTATAAAGACCAGGTTGGCTTGCAGAAGGAAGTGAACAAGAAGCACATTCAAATGGCTAAGGCAAAAGTAAATAGTGCTCTCCAGTCACTCCAACAAGGAAGAGAAGTGTGGAAATCCATCATCGATGGAATAGATGCCTATAGCAAAGTAGAGATCCACCTAAAGGAGTTGCAACTTGAAGAAATGATAGAACATATGGAACTCTCCAATCTCTACTATGCAAACCTAGCAATGTTAACTACCAAATGACCATGATCAAAACATGAGCAATAAGTCGCTAGCTCGTACTTACTGTACAAGGCTAAGTTCAAGCAACACAAGGATGCTAAAGACAATCGTGCGATAATAAATGCTAAACTCGAAGTTTTTAGGGCACAATTCATGGATCAATAATCAATTACCAAGAACTTGGCCAAGAGAATAAATGATTGCCAAGAGCTGAAAGAAATAGTTAGAGCATTTAACATTGAGTGTAAACAATTTGTTGCCTAGTTCATCAATGCTTAGGAGCTATTTAAAATGATTCCCTATCCTTGGAATGTGCTTGTTCTTGTCCACATTGGTGAAGTTATGTGGATGATGCACAATCCCAGGAGTAAGGAGAAGAAAATGAAGGCATTGCTAGATGTCTTTTGCCTAACACCAAAAGTTGCAATAGCAATAGGACAACCACAGCCACCTCAACTACTGCACGTGCCTAAAGCTAATGAAGATCCCTCAGAACATCAAGAACCACCATTACCTAGGACTATGTAACCTTCTCCACCAACTTCATGCCATCAAAGGAAGTGCCATCCAATTTTGAAAATTCATATCATGGTGTTCAATTTTGTGTTATGAACACCATAATTTTTTGTAATGTGTTAATTTGTACATTCAAGCACTCAGTTTTGTCAAAGTCAATTTGTTTTTGTTTAGTTATGAGTTAATTAATGATCCCATACCTTCCCAGTTTTATAAAAGAACTCAAGGACAAGTTTTCATTTAGTCATGGGGATATGATGGGCTGTGGTTGCCTACATTGACAAGGCTTTGCTAACGCGGCCCTGTTGACTAGGCCCCATTAATACAGGATTCATTTTTTGCTATAAATACATGCTCACCAGTTGCATTTATGGTATGACATTCATAGTAGTAGCAGAGCTCTTACAATTTGTCTATTTGAAAGTCAGAATATTTTCCCCAAGTGCTTGTAGTAGGAGTCATTAAGTGTATGGATCTTTATTCAATTATTGTTGTACCTGAGCATGATAGTATGTATGACAATGAATATGAGCTTTTTGATCAACCTTGCAGCATTTTGGATAGTTTAGATATTTATTCATGCATTCAATGCTTTAAGTTATTTATTTAATGTTTTCTAATAATTGAGCTAATTAAGCAAGATAAGCTAGATAATTTAAATACATAAGTACAATTGCTTCAAGCATAACATGTATCCGCTTGGTAATCCCAAAAATGTTATTGCTTGGTACGCCCAGTAGTGTAACGCTTGGTAACCCAATAGTGGATAAGTGGGTTCAGGACATGTGTAGAAAGTGGGACCAGATGCTTATGTTAGAACTAGTTAGAGACTACTTAATTAGTTAAATTAAATTAGTTAATCTAGTTACTTTATCTCTCTTTAAATACCAAAATCATAAAACATAAAATGATAAAAATCATATGCCTTAATTACACTTAACCATACCTTTATACTTCACAAGTGTAATTGGGAAGACAATGAACAACCTTAGGGCAAGGTTCATGGCCTAGCAGACTAGTGCACTGGAAACTATAGAGTCCACAACATTTGACTAGATCACGCATGAACACTTTATGATTTATATGGTTAGACATAGGGGTACCTCATCGCTCATCACCTATATAGTCATCAAGCCCTACTCCAAAATGTTGTACCACAGCACCAATAACTCAAGGTCCCATTAGGCTTGGAAATGTGGTTTCAAGGCTTCCAGAACCTTTATAATATTGAGCTCTACACTGGAGTGTTGTACTAAAGTACAAAAAACTCAATCCTGCAATATCCTGACAAGCTCAAGGAACTTAACCCCTCGAGGAAACAAGAATAAGAATAACAAGGAATGATTGCAACTCAATTTTTTGATCCTTGTACAATCAGGTACAACACACTTTACAAGGATAAAATGATACGATAATGAAGAGCAACAGAGAATTCAATGATTACAAATGATTGTATAATGAATACAAAAAAGCTTGCACTTTTCCCAATGCACATAAAGTCTTCCTATAGCTACCATGTTCCTAAATCCTTCTCAAAACTTGTGCAATGGCTAGCCAACAATTACTAACAGTCATGGGAGACATCTTTTTTGCATCTAAGATGTCTCTTTGAAGTTGCCTTCAAATCTAGAAAGATTTTTTTGGCTTCTGAAAGATGTCTTTGCCTTTTGAAAGACATCTTTATCTTTTGAAAGATGTCTTTTTGAAGTCTCCATCCTAGGAGATGTCTTTGTTCAATGGAAGACGTCTTTCTGAACCTGGTTTGCATTGTGTAAAGGCATCTTTGCCTCATGAAAAACATCTTTGCTTGATAAAGACATTCTACTATTTCTAAAGACATCTTTAAATGTGCTACCTACCAGAAAGATGCCTTTGGTATGGAAAAGACGTCTCTTCTGTAGGTGCCAAAAATGAAACTACTCGTTTGATGTTGGATGCCTCTGGATGCCTCCAAACAAGTCCCCATAGACCTTACAAACTCCTAGACTCATCAAAATGATCTAAAAACACTCTAAAACATGCCAAAACCTCCAGGAATCATCCTCAAGAAAAATAGCCACATTTTGCTTGAATTTTTCATATTCATCCATGCTTCCTTAAGTTCTTGTGATCTTGAATTTTCTTATAAGTCTTTAAGTCCTTTTCTCTTGCTCCTATAAATACAAAAATCATACAAACATCCTTGTACTCCATTTTCTTTAATGTTTTGACATAACAAAAGTTCCACATTTTCTAGTATTTAATACAAAGCTTTGCAGCTATTTTGTCCATGTTTTTTGCACATTTCATACATCTCTCTTCATTCTCAATCCAATTGTAAATCCTCATTTCATACACTTTCATTTGTTTTTGTTTATTACACATAGTAATAAATTTTATAAGTCTTTAGGTAATTAAAAAGACTACTTAAGATGATCCAAATCCTTTCGAGGCCCATGGATCCTAGGGTCAAAACTGCACACATGAATTTTGTTGATTTTCAAGCACCAATTTTTTCTCTCACTATAGTTTTTTTTATGTTGGAAGGAGGACCTCTACCTAACTTCTTCATCAAAACCCATCTACAAAAATATTCTCTACTTTTTTTCCTTGCATAGCATGTTTAACGATGTAAAAATTGTTTTGAGTTCTCTGTAACCCCAACGTATGACATTATAGCCAATTTCATTTTAACACTTGCAAAATTAAAACAAAAATTTTTTTCTTACTATCTTTACAATTGTAGTTTACAGCACTATCCCTATTTCCTACAATTATAGTTCAAAAAATTATTTTTTCTATTGTAGTGCATGTTGCTTTCCCCATTTCCTATATTTATAGTTTGTAGTTTTCCTTTGGTTTCTTTACATATGCTAAAGCCTATTTTCACTTTTCTTAGCATTGTTAAATACACTAGAAAAATTAACAAATCATTGTTACAATTATAGTTTGTGTTATATTCTCTATTTTTGCTCTTACATTTTAGCCCAAGTTGCCTCATACCCTATAGCTCTCACATGCTATAGCCTTTATACATTAGAAGCTATAACTATCATATGCTATAGCTCTTACACATTGCAATTTGTTTCATATACTAGACCTCTCAAAAGCTACACACTTTTCTTATAAACTAAACCTAAAATAAGCTATAAGCTTATATGCTACAAGCTACAACTTATGTAAAACATTAAAATCTTTGCCACTTGACCAGCTACTTACTCTTACAAAGTTTATGCCTTTCACATCAACCATTCTACCACACAACATAGTAGTCATTGCCTCAAACCAGGAATCCTCTTGCATATATGATCCTAAGGATCTAGCCATAGTGGACCATAAGTAGCTTTTTAGGTGGTTAGTATTTAACCCAATTCATGTACACATTTGCCAACAATATTACAACTTCATATGTGCAAAAATCCAAGTAGGTTTGTGCATCCCACATAAGGAGTTCAACTTCAAATATCAATACAAGTTGATCCACAAGGATGGAAAGGAAAACATCCCTTCACCATATGACTGTATCGAATTATCTAAATTCTGCTTACACCTATTGACATAGTTAGTAAATGTAGATGATGATAGTGAAGTGAGTGAGAAGGCCAATTTAGGATCTCACCAAGAGGAGCAAGATGAGTTCGGGGCTTATTATGAGCCAAATACGTTCCTATGGGACCTTTGCTAATGATCTATCCTAGAGGTAACCATGTTCAACTCTATGCCTCCTACTTTGGTAGTGAACCAAACTCTCATTGTGACCTCTACATACCCAAGTTTCTAGCCCACTTCCTTGATTACTTCACTATTTACCTTAGCACCTTTCATTACAATGCCTTAACATCTACTAGTAATTCCCTCCATGCCTCAACCTTTTATAGTTTTAGTTGGCCCTTCTTCGAGAATATAAATTTCACATGTTTCACCTAATCCCTTTGTTTCTAATACTCGTTTTGTTACTCATGTCCCTATACAAACATCATTTTCCCTATTTAACCCACCCATAGTAGTAGGCACACAACCCCTCCAGTCTATACTATTACCCATTTCACAACCATTAGTCATTCAACAACCACAAGTACAGCCCTCAAGAGCTCCACAAGGCTTGAATTAAGCCTTTCAATTGACTAGGACCTCATTGAGAAGCTACAAAAACTTAAAACTATCACAATATAAGCAATGAAGGTTATGGACTTCTACCAAGATGATCCCATCAGTCATGTTGTCCTCCAAATCATATTACCCACAAGCTTGCCTATCTCAAACTTCAGCAAATACAATAGTGAAGGAGATCCTAATGCACATCTTCTCACCTTCCATTATGATTTTCTATTATTGTAAGCATGGCCTCACACAATGTTGCATATTTTCCCTATGTCCCTAAAAGAAAAGGCTTTAAATTGATCCCAAACATTACCACAAGCTTCTATTTCCTCTCTTGATGACTTGTTAACCTAATTCATTAACAAATTCAAGTATAACTTAAAATAAGATACAACATTTGATTAACTCATGAAAGTGAGGCAAGGGTCACTTGAACTAGTCCAAAGGTTCATTCAAAGAGGGAATGCAATGCTCAATGAGATTCCAGAAGCCATCTTTTAAATCCATCTACTAGCCATTTTCACGAGAACGGTCAATGATTTTATTAAGTTAAAATGTTATTACTTAGAATCCTAATCATTGAGCTAAGCCTTTTCACAAATTAAGAACATTAAGGTATCAAGGCCAGTAATGATCTAGCCTATGTGGCCTACAAAAACCAATACACTAGGAGGGACAAGGATAAGAGCAAACAAGCATAAACAATCATGGCCATCGTAACAAAAGAGCCAAAGCAAGGAGAGAGGTGGAAGTCTCCACCATGTAACACATCTTCTGACTCATCTCAACCATCTACTTCATATACTTCCAACCAACCAAGACCTAACTTTGAGTGCAAAAATGAATCTAAATAGATAAAGTTGCCTATGAAACCTTTTGATCTCCTAGAATAGTTTCTTAAAGACAACCAAATTCAACATAAGCAACTGTCCAATGATCCTCACAACAAGCATGATTATCTTTGTGAGCTAGCTGGAGACCCAATGGTAGCAACCAAAGATGATCCAAAATCATAAAAGGACTCCAGGTTTAATAGGTTTTGCCATTATCATCAACTAGCTAGTCACGATATCAATTTTTTCCTAGAATTAAAAGATGATTAACTATGTAGAGCTGGTGTTGGATGAGCTCAAATCTCCAAACACCAAGAATAACTCTTATACCATAACCTCCTTCATGAAATCAAACAATTTAGTTCTCCTAGAGAACCATTTGTCATCAATGTACCACCCCAATCTTAGAGCCTAAAGCCTAAAACATCCTTTGTCATACAAGTGCCACCTTCTTCAACCCCCAAAGAGCCTTTTTTCATACGTGTTCCATCTTCGGTGACAACAACATCACAACCCAAACAAAGAATTATCAATCCCACTAAGGCTAAGGAACCATTTGTTATTTGAGTGCCTCTACCATTCATAAGCAAACTTGCAATAATCCATGACCAAGGCTTACCTATTGTGGCCAATAAATCAACACTTAAAAGAAATATCCATCACAATGGCGATGAAAATAACTTGTCACCAAACCAACAACTAAGCCCACTGAAGGTAGCCAACAACAAAGGGCTTGGAAGCAAGCCAACCCATTGAAACCTACACCAAGAATAGCTCTACCCATGAACTCTATTACCTAAAATGCATTAGCCAATCAACCAAAAGAGCAAGATAAAATAGGTATGAGCAAGGACCCCAAGTCATACACATTAAAACATGAGCCAAAAATTTTAGAAAGAATGAAGGAAATTAAGACTACCATGGCTGAAAAATCACATGTTAAGGAAAATAATTTCCTCATGATGATGGAACAAGCAAAATAGTCCTTAAAATAAAAGAACACATCATTGAACCTATACTACCTAGTCATTACTTCTCCTACTCATAGAGACATGCTAGCTCAAATGTTAACCTCTATTCTTGTGAATGGAGACATGTTTGCTAACAAATAATTCATTCACTGTTATTAAGCAAACTTAACTTAGACAAAAGAAGCATCAACCTACACTCACCTTTCATGACAATGAAATACAAATTAACATCCTAAATGGAGGAATGTTATCTGCTCCTCTTCTCATCACCATATGGGTTAGCAAGTATAAGGTTTTTCATATTCATGTGAATGATGGAGCACCATTCACCATTGTTGAACAATTAGGCTTAACTAAAAACATCTAAGAAACCTCTATCTTTGTGCTCAAGTCGTTCAAAGGGTTGCAAGTGGTAATACAAGGTTCTATCTCCTTAAACTTTATAGCTAGGTGATGAATTGTGTTTTACATGAGCCCCAATATTGGGTACACGATATCGGGTACGTGATATTGGGTACACGATATTGAGTACGTGATATTGTGGTCTAAGATGCGATATCGAGCATGCGATATTGTGGGGGTACTCCTAGGCCTATAAATACAACCCTTGGGCACATGATTTAAGATAGTTTTTGGAAGTCAAGTAGTGAAATTCTTGCAGTTTGTTCATTCAAGATTTAGAATATTTTCCAAGTGCCCACAGTGGGAGGTCTAAGTGTAATCGGATCTTTATTCAAGCATTGATGTACCTTAACACACCATTGTGTTGGCAATAAAGACAAGCTCTTTGATTCATCCTTGTAGCACTTGAGACTTTCTTTCTTTATGCATTTATACATTGTGATTTCATGTAGTTCACATTTAGCATTATTCCTTTAGTATTTGATTTTGATTAATTAAGTAATTAATTAAAATACACAAGCACAACCCCTTCGAACATACGTGTGACACTTGGTAGCTCAAAAATAGTTAGCATATGATAACCTAGGAGTGTTTACACGAAGTTCAAGATGTATCCAAGAAGTGGGGATGGTTACTTGTGTTAGGTTAAATTAGACAATAGTTCACTTACCATTTAATTACTCTCACTTTTATTATTGTTTTAGGTGATCAAATTGATAAAACATAAAATGATAAAAATCTTATGCCTCAGTCACACTTAACCATACACTTGCATTTCACAAGTGAGACTAGGAAGACAATGAATGAACAACATGAAATCACCATTTAGCTCTAGTGTACTTGGTAATTAAAGTCTACAAAATTTGACCAGATCGCACATGAATTCCTGTGATTCATATGGTTGGGCGTAGGGGTACCTCACTGCTCATCATTAGCACCGTTGCTAGGGACTTTAGTTCTACGTGTGTTGTCTAAACTTAATGAAACTTAGTAACCTCGTTGTTCAAACCCTAAAGGTCGAATCTTGCAAAAAAAAATCATTATTACAATTAAATTAAATCTTAATTGCACACTACATATATATTCATTATTATAAAATGTCTTCTTCTCACAGGAGTCTATCTCTGCCTAGGGTAGACCAAGTGCCTCAACAATATTAGGTGGTATATGCTCATCCCAATGAGTATGTACTAGACTTCACCTTCATCTTACATCAAGATGAAATGCTACAGTAGTGTGACATGGAAGGCAACATTGTGTTGCCACTGGATTGATCTATTCCAACTATGCTCTAACTAATGCTTACATGACATGGACTTCAACGTCTTCATCGGGAGTATGAGATGTGAGATTCTGATTCAAGAGATTACCATCCCACTAAAGCACAAAGGCTACAAGATCATTAGCTAGAGCAACAACATGAGCTTTTGAAGGGTAAGGGGTCAAACACTTTTCCACCTCCACTTGACCCATTGGATAGAGGCAAACACTTCTTTGGGGGCTTTTCCTTTGGTGATACTCCTCTCTTTAACTTTGGTCAAATGGCTTTCAACCAGAACATGCAATCCACAATTCATAATCCTGATTCTAGTCAAAATGGATCTAATGAAAAAAATGGATCTAGAGGAGCAAGTCATGATAACAGAAGAAATGGAAGTCATGATTGCGATCATTGTCATGATCATCAAAGAGAAGGTGTTAGGCATCGGCATGATGCAAGTCCTCCTTCCTCTTTCCCTTCATCATCTTCTTCTTCTTCATCTTGCTCAGATTGTGGCCGTAGAGGGCATGACCATGATGGAGGTGACCGATGAGACCAAAACAATAGAAGGGATCATTGGGATAGTTGTGATCGAAGGTGTGGGTGATCCAGAGAGACCCACTACCATGAAAGAATGATTAGTAGAGAACATCATAGGCACCATCACTATGGCCTTGATGAACCTCTACTTGCCACTCGAAGCATGTTAAACATTGCAAAGGTTGTGAGGATTTCAACAAGGCATGTAAAGGATAGTAGAATAAAGAAACTGGACATGAACAATATACCTTGGTTTGAAGGAGGCTATGACGCTAATCTGCAAAATCATCTCCAAGCCTTCCAAGATGCATGTACCTTGGAGAATATTGAAAACAATTGGTAGAAGTTGAAATTATTCCCAAGGACACTCATTAAATAAGTAGAAAATTGGTACCAATCCTTGGAATCATAATTAATTAGGTGGTGAAGTACGATGTTAGAATTTTTTAATGACAAATATCAAATGTACTCCCAAGTGTCCAATCTAAGAAAGTAGATCCAAGGGTGGAAATAAGGAAACCATGAGCCCTTAGATGCTATTATTGGCTAATACTACTCTCTATTGCATAAGTGTCCTAGCCATGGATATTCTTAGCTTGATCAACTCCACCATATTCTAGATGGGTTGCTATCTGAAATAAGGAAAATCCTTGGCATCTATGATCAAGGGAGACTAATAGAGTTAAGCATCCATCAAATCCAAAAGTTAATTGTGTAAGTAGCCAAGGAGGAGGGAGAATTGAGAAAGTGAGAAAGTGCAAAGGAATACACCAGGGACCCTTCTAATTGAAAAAGGAGGGTTCGATTTTATGATAACAAGGATGAGTTAACAAGAGATGAGGTGGCTAATCAGAAAACCTTGCCACTCTAGAAATTGTAGTCTGAAATTATGGCTAAGGTTGACCAATTATGGGACTCCATGAACAATAAGTTTCAAGTCATTTTAAAAATTACTAAAGAGTCCAAGTAACAAAGTGATGAGTGTCAAATGGAAAGGCATATATAATAGTCACAGTTAACTATTGCACTATTTGGGTAGAAGCAACAGTCATCACCAACTATACATCCACTATTGCTACTTGGTTTGTACAGCAAAACATCATAAATAGGTTTGGTGTGCCTCATGCATTAATTTTTGACAACAGAACTCATTTCACAAGTGCCACTTTCTGAAAACTTATGCAACACTTAGGGGTTAAGAAAAAACTCACACCACCTTATCACTCCCAAGCCAATGGTCAAGCTGAAGTCACTAATTGGGAGATTACAAAAATTCTCATGTGCACTATTAGCAAGTACAAAGGGACTAGAACACCAAATTAAATGATGTCCTTTAGGCCTACTGCTCCACATGAAAGCTTCCCATAGGTTATTCTCCCTATGAGTTTGTGTACAGAAAACTACCAACACCACCCATTCAATCTAAGCTTCATACACTTTCTACAGCCTATGACCTTGACATGGACCTAAGTCTAACACAAAAGGAAAGATTAATGAACCTTAACTTGCAAGATGAAAATAAGTTAATGGCCCTATCATCCAATGAAATGCATAAGGCATTCAACAAGAAATGCCATGACCTCAAAATAAGGAATGTTAAGTTTCAACTAGGAGACAAGGTTCTCTACTGGAATCCTACACACATACCTCAATGAACCAAGTTTCAAACATTATGGAAAGGACCTTACATTATCAAGGAGAATTTCTCATCTAGGGCCATGATTATATATAAACCTGATAGCCCAAACAAGAAGCAATTAGTCAACATTCAACAATTGAAACCTTTCCATGAGCCTAAGCCAACTAACTCAACAGACACCTCATCAAATGGACAACCATGCCCAATCTTTTGGATCTCCTCCTTCCAAATTAGTCATGGGGGAGAAGTTCATCCATACTAATACTTTAAGCAACTCTTCATTCTTTTGAGATTTTTTTTGTTTTACACATTTTTGGTTTTACAACTTTTTGTTTTCATATTCCTTGTTTTACATCTTTTTGTTTTTTAGGATATCGATCTTTTCTAAGTTTTTGTTTTACACCATCATTAGTATATTTAATATTTCTTGAATACTCTTCTACTTTCTTTTATATTTTATTATGTTTAGTATAATTATTTACTCTTTTTTCTAATAAGATGCTAAGTACCATGGTAATGTGCTACTCGATGATGGTATGAATTAATTGTGATTTTATTATTGATGTTTGGTTTCTAAATTTGAATGTCACTACTAATAACTAGGACATGCTTTCTTTTCATGTAACAAGTAGTGAGTCCACATCATCCATCCATCCACACACTCTATGGTTTTCCTTGTTTTGGAAATGTGCAATCCCTTTTTCATTAATACAACCTTAATAAATTTGTCACTTGTGTAGTTTTCGAAATTGGGAAAGAATAAAAGGTTTGAACAGGGTGTGGCTTCAAAGGAATGTGGTATTCTTTATGCTTTTTTATTTTCCTGTGTGTAGGGGTGTTCTCATGAGCTTCTGATGAGAGCAGTTACTCTAGCAGTTTATTCTAATTATTAGAGTAGTTACTCTAGCAATTTATTCTAATTATTAGAGCAGTTACTCTAGCAATTTATTCTAATTATTAGAGCAGTTACTCTAGCAGTTTATTCTAATTATTAGAGTAGTTACTCTAGCAGTTTATTCTAATTATTAGAGTGGTTACTCTAATTATTAGAGTAGTTGCTCCCAAGCCTATAAATATAGTTCCCAGGCACAAAATTGGGAAAAAAAGAAGTCTTTTAGCAGTCAAGTAGCGAAATTCTTGTAGTCTGTTTGAAAGTTAGAGTATTTTCTAAGTGCCCGCAGCATGAGGTCTAAGTGTGGATGGATCTTTATTCGAACATTGTGTACCTGAGCACACCTTGTATACAGTAATAAAGATGAGCTCTTCAATTCATCCTTGTAGCACTTGAGATTTTTTTTCTTACGCATTTCTTTTATTTTATTTTCTTATGCATTTATTTTATTTTATTTTATTTTATGAACTTTACATTTATGTTATTAGCGTAGCAATTCATTTTGATCAATTAAGAAAATTGTTAAATTACTCTCAGTACAATCACTTCGAGCATGTGTGTAACACTTGGTAACCCAGTAACGATTAGCATTTGGTAATCCCAGTAGTGTTATACTAGTTCAGGATGTGTATGACAAGTGAGAATGGATGCTAGTGTTAAGATTAGTTAGAACTTAGTTAATGAGTAGTTAAGATAAATTAGTCACTTAGTTATCTCTCTTCTCCCTTATTAGCATAGGACATAAAAACATAAAAGATATAAAAATCATATGCCTTAAGCTTACTTAACCATACAATCGTGACATACAAGTAAGTTTTGGAAGACAACGATCAACCAACCTGTCCTTATTCCACAAAGGTGCATAGGCACTTAGTTCTTGGAATTTGACCAAATCATGCATGAAATTCTTGTATTCGTATGGTTGAGTGTAGGGGTACCTCGCCGCTTGTCATTGGCACCGTTGCTGGGGACTTAGTTGTTTGTACACTAATTAGAACATAGGAAATCATTCACATCATTGGAACAAACCCTTAGGGTTGATTGAGAAAATAATAAACAAGAATACATTACACACTGAACAAACAAGTATGTCTCCTTCTTCGTATGAAAGCGCCTCACCACCTAGGTCTGAAACAGGAAACAATCGGTAGTGTAATACACATGACATTGATCCGTCAGTCCCTCAACAAGTTCAAGTGATATATATTCATCCTGATGAGTATATACCAGAATTTACCTTTATCCTCCATCAAGATGAACAATTGCGCTAATGAGACTTAGAAGATAACATAGTGTTACCTCCCAATCGTTCAGTCCCGAGCATGCTTCTTCGTGCTCTCACATGAATTGGCATGCCACACTTACACGCAGAATACATTGTGCAAAACCATGACTCAAGAGAATACCATCCCATAGAGGCACAACATCTAAGGGACTTTCAATAGGAGAGACATCATAAGCCTTTGAAGGGTAAGTGGTCCCAGGATGTCCCACATGTATTAAGCAAAAATGAGGGTGGTGAACCTGCCTCAAGCAGTCGCCCACACAACAATGTTCCTTTCCTTGACTTTGGCCAAGGGGTTGTGTATCAAGACCTTCATTCCACTATTCATAATCCAAGTTTTGATACCCATGGGTACAAAGGGTCTAAAAAAGGGATACGAACTCATGATAAAGATGGACATTCTGATCATAATCACAATCGGGGCCAAGACTGCAGAAGAGAAGGTAGTAGACACCGTCATGGTCTTCTTCTTCACCTTCATCATCTCCTTCACCCTCTCCTTCAATATCTAGATGCGTTCATAAAGAAAAAGACCATGGGGATAAAGGTAGGCAAAGTGGAAGTCATAAACGAAACAACCAAGAAAGGGGACGAGGGCACTCTAGAGAGTCATGACATAGAAGAAGGAAGAGTAGGGAACAACATAGGCATCATAGACACCATGGATGAGACGATCATGATGAACCTCTCCTCACTTCTCGAAGTATGTTGGACATAACTAAGGTTGTTAGAATTCCATCAAGGCATCAGAAAGATAGTTGGATCAAGAGATTAGATATGAACAACATCCCATGATTTGAAGGGGGATACAATGCTAATCCTCAGAATCATTTACAAGCATTCCATGATGTGTGTGCCTTACAAAACATAGAGAATGAATGGCAAAAACTTAAGTTATTCCCATGGACATTAGTTAATGAAGTAGAAAGTTGGAACTAGTCTTTAGAACCGGAATCCATTCATAGGTGGGGTACTATGTTAGAACTATTTAATGACAAGTACCAAACATACTTCCAAGTGTCTAACTTGCAAAAGTAAATCCAAGGCTGGAAACAAGGAGGACATGAACCCTTGGATGCTACCATGGGTTGATACTATGTACTATTACATCATTGTCCTGGCCATGGTTATTTGTAAAGGGATCAACTACACCATCTTGTGGATGGGCTTAGGCATGAAACGAGAAGAACCCTTGGGACTTATGCCCAAGGGAGACTATCCGAGCTTAGGTTCCATCAAATTCAAAGATTGTTGGAGCAAGTTGCTAACAAAGAAGGTGAGCTACAGAAGAGAGAAAGTGCGGAAGAGTATAACCAAGATCCTTCCCTTCGGAAGAGGGGAGTAAGATTTTGTGAGGATGAAGAAGAGTCATCACTTAAAGATATGGTGAATAGGAAAAATTTGCCTATCCAAAAGATGACATCAGAAGTTTCAGC